>JAKELJ010000098.1:15033-33292 GCA_025594165.1 Tamias sibiricus | reverse complement strand
AAAACTAGAAGAAATCAACAGGCTGGGCGTGGTGGCACACGCTTGTAACCCCCAGCACTTTGGGAGGCTGAGGCAGGAGGATCGCGAGTTCAAAGCCAGCTCAGCAATAGCGAGGCACTTAGCAACTCAGTGAGACCCTGTCTCTAAATAAAATACAAAAAAGGGCTGGGATGTGACCCAGTGTTCGAGTGCCCCCGAGTTCAATCCCCAGTACCTACCACCAAAAAAAAAAAAAATAAAAAATGTAAAAAAATCAACAAAACTTTCGAAGCTACATAGTAAGTTTCTTCCTTATCAGTAATTTAAGTATAAAATAAACTTTTTTGAAACACTAATCAGAACACATAACATGACGTAAAAATCAAAACATAAAAATGAAGGAGCCTATAATCAAGGAGATAGCTATTGCGGTTAGCTGAGAGCCATAAAAGATGTTCTAGTTTCCACCTGATGGTTGATACATTATTCAAAGAATCTTTTGTATGCCCGGGAACACTAAAATCCTGCGTGACGCACCTGTAGCTCGAGCTGTAAGCACGTGTCCTTGTTAAAGCTATATGTATACTAACTGGGTGAGGTTCGTTAGTGTGTGTGGGGAAGAAGAAGTGGTGGTTGGAGTTAGAGCATTTGGAGTGATTGCTGGAGCTGGAGAGAGGAGAAGAATAAAAGACCTTTTTTCATTTTCATCCTGCCTCCGAATTTTCCTGTGGCGTTAGCTGCTCCAAGCGACTTCCGCTTCAGGCAGCGACAGGTGGGCGGCCCGTACGGGGGAATTTCGGCGGCAAGGTAAGAAAAAAGAAAATTTAAAAAGATGGAGCAAATATAACAAAAAGTCGGTTTTATAAAAAGCCATGAATGAAATTTTTGATATTGAGAACTCAGAGGATAGTGAGAAAAGTGAACAAGAAAGCATATCCTCTGACTCAGTGGAGACCAGCAAGGAGAGTAGGAATGTAAATTCAAAAGTAAGATCTGCAAAAGCCATCAGAAGCTTAATAAAATTAGCTGAGGAGTATGTACTCTCCTTAGAAACTGAAACTCAGTATACTAGTGAAAGTAATAATAGTAACAAGGAGCCAAACCATGAAAGTACAGTCTCCTCTACTGAGCCGGTTAGAATTATGAGAGCTAGTATGAAGAGGAATCAAAAAGCGATTCGGAGAGCACAGTCTCCAATAAAAGAACATAAAAGAAATTAAAAAAGAGAAAAGGACCGTCAAATAGAGGAACCACTAGCGCCCTCTGCTCCTTCATGGATAGAATCCCTAACAGAAACAATAAAGAGTATGGATCAGAGTATACGTGCCCTTGAGGTAAAATTGGCGGCCTTTCAGAGCGCTTATACGCTCTCGAACAACATAGACCGCAGGAGCACCTAGAACTGCCAGTATTTCAAAATGAACAGGGACAAAGATATCATGAGTTCCCTAGACTTTAAAAACAATAAAGAATTTTAAAGAGGCGGTAATGACCTATGGGCCTCAAGCTCCGTTCACATTAAGTATGATAGAGTCACTTAACACCCTAACCTTAGCCCCCTCAGATTGGAAAAGAGTCTATGCAGAAGCGTACTAAGTGGGGGACAATACCTAATCTGGAAAACTCAATTCCAGGAACTTTTTTCAGAAATAGCAAAGAGAAATGCTGCAGCAGGTTTCCCTCAACGCAATATAGATATGCTCACAGGGGAGGGTGAGTTCGCCGAACTACAAAATCAGCTACAATACGATCCAGGTGTGTATGCCCAGGTACACACTGCAGCTGTGAAAGCCTGGAAGACAATCCAGGCACAGGGATCTGCAAGGCAGCCCTATCAAAAGTTATACAAGGGCCTAACGAACCTTACGCTGATTTTGTAGATAGGCTCTTAAAAACAACATCTAGAGTTTTTTTGGAGAAGTCGAGCAAGCTATGCCCCTAGTTATCCAATTAGCATACGAGAACGCTAATAAATATTGCCAGGATGCAATAAGGCCATGGAGAAGTAAAAAAGACTTATCAATTTATATCAAACTGTGCAAAGACATTAACGAGGCTGTTATACCACAGGCAACGTAATTGCTGCAGTGATGAAAAATTCCTCCCCTCAAAATTCCCAAAGGTTTCAACCTAGAACAGGATATTCCAGACAAAATTATTATAATCAACCAAGATATGCTATGCAAATTATGGGCCCTACTCAACCTGGACTTCCTAATCCTGTAGCTATTCAAAAAACTATTACCTTATAACCCTTGATATAAAGGACTGTTTCTTTTCTATTCCCCTACATCCTCTGGATGCCCCCCCAGGTTTGCTTTTTCAATTCCTTCTATTAATAATAATGGCCCTGATAAAAGATATCATTGAAAGTATTGCCGCAGGGAATGGCAAATAGCCCTACACTGTGCCAACTATATGTGGACAGAGCTATACAGCCCATTAAAAACAAATATCAAGACCTTATGTGTCTACACTACATGGACGATGTTTTATTAGCTCACCCTAATCAACAAATCTTATTTAATATATTTAGTGAAATAACAAAAAATCTAAAAAAATATGGATTATATATAGCAGAAGAAAAAGTTCAAAGCAGATCACCTATACTATATTTAGGCTTTAAAATCATGGATACTTTTGTTAAACCCCAAAAAATTCTAATAAGTAAAGAACATTTGACCACCCTCAATGATTTCCAAAAATTACTGGGTGACATTAATTGGCTTCGCCCTACACTAAGCCTCACTACTGGACAATTAAAAACCCTTATTTGACATCCTTCGTGGGAACCCTGACCCATCCTCACCTCGAACATTAACTCCTGAGGCCAGGAGAGCTCTAAAATTAGTAGAACAGGCCATTGAAAGATCCCATTGCGATAGATTTGATTTTGCACAACCACTATAATTGATTATTATTCCTTCACAATATACTCCAACAGGAGTATTTTGGCAACAGGGACCTATATTATGGATACATTTGCCTGTCTCTCCTAAAAGTACAATGTGAGTCTTATACCTCCATGGTGGCTAAACTTATTCTTCAAGGACTTAAAACCTCTACTAAAATATTTGGAATTCATCCCGCTACTATTATTACTCCTTATTCATCGTCACAGGTTGAATAATTTGTGCTTCAATGATAATGATGGCTGTAGCTAGATGCTCTACTTCTGCAAATTTTGACAATCATATTCCTAAATCTCCTATACTGTCCTTTTGTATCAATCATCCTATCATATTCCCACAGGTAATAAAAAATCAACCCATTCCTAAAGCATTTAATGTATTTACAGATGGATCCTCTAACGGTACTGCTGCAGTAGTCACTCAAAATGAAAAAATGATTCATATCACTAATCAAAAATCAGCTCAATTAGTGGAACTCGAAGCTATAATAATAGCTCTGGAAAATTTTAAAGAACAGCCTATGAATATTTTTTCAGACAGCCATTATATTGTTACATGCTGTCCCAAAATTGGAGCTAGCAGGTCCAATAGCACCACATACTCCAGCTTTTAAATTGTTTTCTCAATCCAAAATCTCCTATGGGGGGCAACGAAAAGAACCTTTATTTATAGTCACATAAGAGCTCACACTAATCTGCCTGGTCCTCTCCATGAAGGTAATCAAAAAGCTGACGCCCTCACTAAAACAATATTTAAATTTACTACAGTACAACAAGCTACTTTATTTCATTCCCAGTTCCACGTTAACAGCACTACCTTAAAGACAAAAATTTAAAATCACAAAAGAACAAGCTCGTAGAATTGTAAAAGAATGTCCATCTTGTGTAACACTTTTGCCCAATCCACATTATGGGGTTAACCCACGAGGTTTGATGCCCAATCATATTGTGGCAGATGGATGTCACACATGAGCCAAGTTTTTGGAAAATTACGATTTATTCATGTCACCATAAGATAACATGCTCAGCCATGATTTTTGCTTCTTTACATTCCGGAGAAAAAGTTAAAGATACTATATCTCATTGTCCTGCAAGCTTTTGCTGCATGAAAAATGGGCATCCCCAAAATGCTTAAAACAGATAATGGCCCTGCATATACATCCACATCCTTCAAACAATTTTGTACAAAGTTTCAATATTATCCACAAAACAGGTATCGCTTATAATCCTCAGGGACAAGGAATAATTGAAAGAGCAAATCGGACACTTAAAAATATGTTACTAAAGCAAAAAGATGGAAACTGGAAAAATCCTAAGGACAGATTGGCAGTTGCCCTGTTTACCCTAAATTTCTTAACTTTAGATTCTAATGGACATTCGGCTGGAGATAGACACTGGAACCCACACCAACAACATAAACCTTTGGTTTACTGGAAGGATGTTCTCTCAGGTACATGGAAGGGTCCAGACCCAGTATTAATTTGGGGAGAGGATCTGTTTGTGTTTTTCCAAAGCATGAATCCTCTCCAATATGGATACCATCTAGATTGATAAAGCAGGTACAAAGTCAAAGGGATCAAGATGAAGTTATTGAGGAGTCTAGATTGAATAAACAAGTGCAAGGTCAAGAGGACCAAAATGAAGGTATGGAGTGATTCCCTTAAAAGAGTTCTCCATTAAATTTAACAACTTAAATTTCATTCTTCCCGCCGGGACAAGAAGATCTCTCTTCAGTGTATACACAATTGTAATTTTTTTTTCTCTTTTTATATATGTCTTTATGTCTGTGCATTTGTCCCTAAATTTCATGTTAATGTGATGTCACAAATATGTTTATATGTGGCGTCTGTCTAGTGTGACGTCCACAAATAATTAAGCGCTTAAAAAAAAAAAAAAAAAAAAGGTAGATAGATATAGATCCAAATAACAAATAACGTTAATTCATTTAAGCTTAGAATATTCTAATTTGATAATCAATAGATAGATAAATAGATATTTATATAAGTTCAGAATATTTTTAGATAATCAATTATAATGATAATCAATTTTGATTTATAGTTGTCTCCGGGACTTCTCTTCAGCTGTGCAAATATGTTTAATGTTATATAACCTGATATTTTGGTGTTCCGACAGAGGATCATTTATTTGTTATTGACTTCATTTGTTTAGTAGCTGATTAATTTGAATTATTTCAACAGGTATAGGATTGCTGTGTATATAGAGACTCGAGGATTCCAGCTAACAAATTATTTTTTTCCAAAATGCCTTTAGCTTTTCTTTATCTTTAATGCAGTAAACACCCTCAGTTTCTCTTTGATTATTTCTGAATGTGATATTTTGCCAGCTTATGTTTGTGGGAGCTTAAGCAGCAATGTGTATGAGCAGAGATCAACTTTTATTTTCTACTCTAATAATTCTTTTTTTAGTTTTACAGCTCACCTTTTGATCTCAGTGCTGGAATAGCACTGCCTTTCCCTTAATAATGGATGCTTGAGTTTTTAGGTAGCGGCCCTGAAGATTTGCCGGTAGAAATGTCTAGACAAAAAAAAGACGGCTGCTGCTACAACTGCAGGGACCGCGGTCGCTGCAAGCATCCCTGCTGCTCAAGCATCAACAACCTCACCAGCAGTGTGGCCTCTGCTCTGCATGCATGGGGCCTCCTGAATCTATGTGTTATAACTTATGGACATTTGATTTTTCCATTATTTTGGGACATTGCGGACAATGCCTTGCGGTATTTGTCTAAGAGAACTCAGTGCGTTACTTGATGAAACTAAGGGCAGCTGATTGGCTTAAAGAACTTGAAACGCTATGGAAACTTGGCTCGTCAGCAGTAGGCTTGCCGCCTTAAAGCCGCACGCATCTCCTAAAAATTGGACGGCTGTTAGTCAACACACAGTCGATCCTGAAGGGCTCTATTGGATGGCTGGTTAGCCTATGACGGTAAGAACCCCAGATGGGGGACAACCTAAGACACGGCACAGTCGCACGGGACAGTCTAATGTGGCCGGCAATGTCCAACCTAAGCCAGAGTCAGGACAGCCTAGACTCCCATGACGGGTAAGAATGTCGGTTGCACATGGACGTCCTAGAACATCCCCTCTTTTAAAACTAAAAAGGGGGAAAATGAAGGAGCCTAATAATCAAGGAGATAGCTATTGCGGTTAGCTGAGAGCCATAAAAGATGTTCTAGTTTCCACCTGATGTTGATACATTATTCAAAGAATCTTTGTATGCCCGGAACACTGCGTGACGCACCTGTAAGCTCGAGCTGTAAGCACGTGTCCTTGTTAAAGCTATATGTAATATAACTGGTGAGGTTCGTTAGTTGTGTGTGGGGAAGAAGAAGGTGGTGGTTGGAGTTAGAGCATTTGGAGTGATTGCTGGAGCTGGAGAGAGGAAAGAATAAAAGACCTTTTTTTTCATTTTCATCCTGCCTCCGAATTTTCCTGTGGCGTTCGCTGCTCCAAGCGACTTCCGCTTCAGGCAGCGACATAAAAATATGCTATCTATGTCAGATCTAAATCTACAGACATTCTCTTTAGATTTTAAGTTCACAAGTAGAACTAAAAGAAAAAGGATGAAAGAAATATTACATTCAAAATTGCAAAAGGTGATAATAATTATATAAAAGAAGAGATAAAGTAGAATGTAAAGATAAATGTAGTCAATCCCTTGGGATACAATAGTAGTAAATATATGTGTAATTCAAATCATATTTCCCAAATATAGAAAGGAAACACTGAAAGATTCAACATCATAGAAAGCAACAAAGTAAGAGTAGGAGACAGTAATCCCCAATAAATGCAAAGGAACAAAATAGCATTGGATTAGTACTCAGTGATTAAAAACTATAAAAGAAGTATTATAAACCAATTAGAATTAGAAGCAATCTTTTCAATAGTTTTATTGAATATATCCCAAGGAGACCAGGTTAAAATCACAAAACAAATGTTAATAGATATTAAAATACTGAAATTGCTTTCTGAAGGGTAAAAATCACACCAGTGAAAACTACAGTCAAGAGATTTATTCACCAGCCTTTATGGCTTGTCAGAGGTCAAAGAGGTGCTGGGAGAGAAGAGTCAGGGAGAGGGGAGTGTGCAAGCTCTGGTGGGAGAGAGGAGTCAGGGAGAGGGGAGTGTGCAAGCTCTGGATGGAAGGCCGGCTGTGGTCTCTGGAGCTGTGGGCTAAGCCAGCTGCCCTTGGGCTGGAAATAGTGGGTCTAAGCCTGGTGCAGTGGCTGCCTCCTCTCAGCAGGGATGAGCTATGGTGTCTGTGTGTCTCCAAAAACTCTGACCAGACAGGAGCTTATATAGGGATTTCTGGTGGGGGGTGTGCCAGAGCGACCTTTATTGCTATTGGCTCTTTGCCTGTGGGGTGAGGGTGACCTTTAAACCTATTGGCTCCTGACCATGGGCTGAGGGTGGCCTTCAAGCCTATTGGCTCCTGCCTGGGGAAAACAAAACATCTTGCTCTGAGAACAGAGCGACCTTTTGGCCCTCTGCCTGTGGAATAGGATGACATTTTGGTGACCTTTAAGCCTATTGGCTCCTGCCCATCTATCACTTTCTAACGCAACATAATTAGTTTGAAATGAATAGTGGAAGTGATATTAAAAAATTCATGAATATGATTTCAAAGTCAGATTCAACAATTTAGCAAGGCCCTAAGGAACTTAGCAAGACCCTGTCTCAAAATAAAATATGAAAAGGGCTGTCAGCCCATGTGGTAGTACAGGCCTGTAATCTCAGCAACTTGGGAGCCTGAAGAGGATCTTGAGTTCAAAGCCAGCCTCGGCAACAGGGAGGTGCTAAGGAACTCAATGAGACCATGTCTCTAAATAAAATACAAAAAAGGGCTGTGGATGTGGCTCAGTGGTTAAGCATGTGTGGTACAAAAAAATTTGCAATATAGCACCCAAGGAGATCTAAGAAGTACATGTAATATCTATCAAACACTCAATATTATTTTTGAGAAACAAACTAAGTTATTTTAAAATTTTTATGTCTAGCTGGGTGTGGTGGCACACGCTTGTAATCCCAGCACTTGGGAGGCTAAGGCAGGAGGATCATGAGTTCAAAGCCAGCCTCAGTCATGGAGAGGCACTTAGCAACTCAGTGAGACCCTGTCTCTATATACAATACAAAACAGGGGGAGGTGGTCTGGGGATGTGGCCCAGTGGTTGAGTGCCCCTGAGTTCAATCCTGGTACCAATGAAAATAAAAATAAAAAAGTAAAAAACAAAAATTTTATCTAGTATCCAGGGTACATAAATAATAAACATTAAAAAATAAAAATTAAAAAAAATGTGCGCTGGGGATACAGCTCAGTTGATTGAGTTTTTGCCTCACATGCACAAGGCCCTGTGTTCAATCCCCAGCACCACAATAAATAAATAAATACATTAATAAATAAATAAACAAAAATACTTCCTGGTATAAAAATAATAAAATCTACAATATCCAATAGTTTTATGCTAACAGAAAGTTAGATGAGAAAGCCATATGTGACAAAATGGAGAGTTCATCAATTAGCCCTCAATTTGATGGTCAAATCAAAATATATTAACATATCTATGTTCATTAAAACAACATTGAATAGAGATAAGTGTGGTTAGCCAATAACATGTCCTTTCACATAAGTGCATAAAGGCAGTTTGGAATCAACTACAAAAGATTTTCAAACTTAAGATAAGAATTTGGGGCTGGTGCTATGGCTCAGCGGTAGTGCACTTGCCTGATATGTGTGAAGCACTGGTTTCAATTTTCAGCACCGCATATAAATAAATTTAAAAAAAGGTTTGTCAACAATTAAAAAAAAAAAAACAAAGATAAGAAATTACATAATATCTATGATGATCAAACTTTAGGATATTATGCCAAGTGAAATAAGTCATTCATAAAAATACAAATACCATGTGATTCTACATATGAGATAGCTAATATAATAAAACACGCAGGCCAAAAGGAATGGCATCTGGGATAGAAAGGTTAGGGACAAATGAGCACTTGTTTGGGGGGGATAAATGAATTTTACTTTTATGTGATACAAACTTTCTAGAAATATGTCACAAAACAATTTGAGTCAACACTAATGAACAATACATTAAAATATATAAGATAGTAAGTTATATGGATTTGATCACAACTAAAATTTGAGAAACTATAAAAGATGAACAGAATTGTGGTAAATTCTTAATTTTCAAGGAAACAACAGATTAATCTATATAGAGATGATGAATGTGCTAGTAATTATAGCTACTTGGAAGGGTGAAGCAAGGAAATACAAATTCAGCTTCAGACACTTAGCAAGAATCTGTTTCAAAATAAAAGTCAAAAGAGATGGAGATGTAGTTCAGTGTTAGAATACCCTTGTGATCAATCACCAGTATACATACATATGCCTATATAATAAAATTTAGATAAATTATATGAATAGTCACATAAACAATGTAAATAATCAAGGCACTACATAGAAATAATAAACTAACCAGGGGTAATATTTATACATGTAAGTAAAAGCATATATAACTTTA
Organism: Tamias sibiricus; assembly: GCA_025594165.1. Classification (NCBI taxonomy): domain Eukaryota; kingdom Metazoa; phylum Chordata; class Mammalia; order Rodentia; family Sciuridae; genus Tamias; species Tamias sibiricus. The sequence goes on along the minus strand of JAKELJ010000098.1, from coordinate 23,864 downwards.
CTGAAAATGGGCATGTAGTTCATCTGCATTTTAATTTTACCTAATATTGTCCTAAGGTGAGAAGTCATGAATATTTATATTCAATTATAACATATAGGTTTTAAAATGAAAATAATATTCACTGATGTGAGAAGACCTACTGTACAACCCTAAAGCTAATATAAAGAGTAGAAATCAAAAAGAGACATAAGAATTAGAGAAAATGTAATCCACAAAATTCTGAATAAATGTATTACTTTATAAATCTTTCTTTTAAAAATTTTATATAGTTGTGTATGTACAGAATGTCTTTATTTTATTTGTTTGTTTTTATGTGGTACTAATTATCAAACCCAGTGCCTCACATGTGCAACAAAAGCACTCTGCCTCTGAGCCCCAGCCCCTGTCCTAGAAAACCTGCTTTAGACCACAATTTTCAGCTATATTTATATAGCCACTGGAAGCATGGATTGTGTATTACTGCTATGCATAATATGGCAGATAAATTTCACAGAAAATCCAGTATAAGCATTCATAAAAACTCTGATGAGAAAAATTTGAATGAATAAATATTTAAATTATATTAAATAAACTCTTCTATAATACTAATATATTACAAAGTTTTAACCTAGAGATATTCTGAAAAGTGCACGGATTTTCTAGGGAGCCCTCCAACATCAATAAATGTCCATCAGATTATGTGTATTCTCACAGGCATTAGGGAATACTTTGTTAATTTGAATGTAGGGAGACTACGGGAGAACAACAAGGAGCTTAAAGAATTGGGAAGCATGGTAAATGTAGGGCAGGCTATGCTCTTTAATGATTGCAAGGGAAATAAGCCCAAGTTTGGAAATATCATTTCATTTCTGTTGTCTTCTTAGCTTCTCAATTAACATTTTAAAACATGACTTCCTTTTTGACATTTGGACCACTTGTCTGTATTCCCTGCTTCATTGATTTCTACCCACTTGGATATATGGCTACTATCACTTTTCTCTTCAAATTACAAGGTTATTTCTAGGGGACAGAAAGGTGACCAAAGATGATCTTTAGCCAGCAAGACAAGTACACTGGAAAATGGAATATGACTCATGTTGTTATTCTTTTGGTAACTGCTGATGTTTCTTCATCTTGTCCTCATTAGGAAAAAAAGAAAGAGAAGATACCACAAAAAATTATAGACAATTATTTTTCCTGATAAAACACTATAATACTTTGAAATCATTTTTATTCTCCAGATTGTGAGCACTGCTTTGAAAAAAATAGGTTAAAAAAGAAAAATATTTAACATTTACTTTTCTACAAAAACAAATGCCCCATCCTCATCCTAAAAACAAGAATCTAAAACTTTTTCATGCAGAATAGAAGCTTCCAAGAGATAGTTTACAAAGGAAAAACTTGAAATATTGGCAGTAAAATAGGAATTCTGAAAAAATTTTGCTCACCCAGAGAGACCAGGTTTCTCTAGATCTTTAACATCACATCTCTATAGAAAGTCTGCTGAGCAGTATCCAGGCATTTCCATTCCTCTTCAATGGCCAAATCCCTGAATGTAAATGGTTCCTAAAATAAATGAGTAAATACATATCACATTAACCATATGATCCTTGACACAATTTATAATTTGACATAAGTTGTAATAAAATGTGATACATTATGTGGTTCTGGGGATTGAACCCAGGGCCTTGTGCAAGCAGGGCAAGCACTATACCAACTTAGCTACATCCCAATCCACAATAATTAGTTATAAGCAGTGAAATTGGTGAATAAATTCAGTATAATAAAACCCAGAGAGCAGCATATGTGAAGTAAAACACTGAAGAAGTGGAAAATTTTTTGACATAATCATAATGGATAAATAACAGGTGCAATAAGTTATTGAATATTCATATGGCTCATTTTGAAGTAGGGAGTGAGGGGATATTATATAGGTAAGGAAAGAATTCTGAAAGTTTCTTGCACCCTAAATGCCTCCCTGACAGTGTGGAAATATTCCCTCTTTCAGGATGTCATATTCACTAGTGAACAAACACATACCTAGAGTTAGTTTAAAGTTCTGATCTTTGATGTCTTTTTTCTGCAACAGCCTTTTCATAAAATTAGGGATTTAACCCAAGCACACTCTACCACTGTGCTGTATCCCCAGAACTTTTATTTTTCTTTGAATTTTGAGATAGGGACTCACCAAATTGTCTAGGGCCTCTCTAAATAACCGACACTGGTCTCAAATTTGCCACCCTCATACTCTAGCTTCACGAGGTTTGTTTGTTTATTGGTTGGTTCCAGAGATAAACCCCAGTGATGCATTACTGAGCTATATCCCCAATTGTTCTCAAAATTTATTTTTTCCAGGGTCTCACTAAATCACTGAGGCAGCCCTAAGCGTGTGATCTATGTTTTTTAGTCTCCTGTATCACTAGAATTACAGGTATGCACCAACATGCCCATTTAATGTTCTGGAATTTTGAAGATGCAGCTAGAACTTGGAAAAAGTAGACAATTTTGTACAGCAGCAAAGTTCAATAGTAATAAAATGAGAAATATATGTGTCACTAAACCTTTAGGGGTTATAAATAAAACAAGTGCCATAGATAATTATAATAATTCATAAATAAATTAATATAAATTCATATAATGAATAAGTTATCACAAATAACTGATACTTTATAATAATTTAAGTGTTAAAATGATTTAAATTTTATTATATAATAAAATTATGATTATAATTTGTAATCATATATTTTTAAACCAACATATCCAAAATGTTATCATTCTAATATATGACCAAACGAAAAATTTTAGTTAACTACATTTGTTTTTCATTAAACTTTCAAATCTCACACTATTTCTACTTCTAATCATTCTCAATGTAGTTCAGCCACATTCCAAGAACTTATTAGCCACATGTGGCAACTGGCTGCCACAACCTCTGAGGGCTCTGGTTCCCCTGACCTCAGGTAATTGAATGATTAAACCCTCCTTTCTATCAGAGGTGAGGAAACATGTCTTCTTTACCAATATTTCTCCTCTGGACCAAATGAGAAAGAAACTATTTCTATTAGACACAGGAGATGAGAGTCCCCAAAGGCAGGCCATACTTCCCAGCTACTATCTGGAAAGGTCAGTAAGCCCTTTCAGATATTAGACAGTGAAGAAAGGATGATGCAAACCCAGGAGGAAAGAGTCTCATATATTCACATCTGTCTACACCTTGACACCAGAATTTAGTTGTGAAGGAAAAGAATAAAACATCTTATTTTGCCATTGGGCCTTCACCCTAGTGATCTACCTATGGTTTTCTGGTTCATCATTTGTTGTATGTGTGGTATAAGTTTAAATACCAATAATATTTTCATGTCTACATGCATTTCTGCATAACCCAGATCTTTTAATAGGACTCTCAACATTAAATCAATAAAATGAAATCAGTATTTCTTGCATGCCTACTTCTATTCAGTTAACTTGAAATCAGCATGTCTTGTGTTTTGGCATCCTGTTTGCATTAGATGTATTTGTTGATTACCTACCAAGCATAACAAACTACCCCAAAACTAATTCATGATTGAAATGATCAGTTTATGAGTAAGCCCAATTTAGACTTGGCCTAGCTGGGGTATGCTGATTTCAGCAGGGATCCTTTAAGCATATGCTCTGCTATTTGGCATGGTACCCCTACTCCTGGAAGAGAGATGGCTGACCACTCTGGTATTGTCATTCTCATCCACATGGCCTTTTTTCTGTTCATAAGCATAATATGAGCTTCTTTTCCTTGAGATGGTGGGGTTTATGAAGACAAAAACAGAAAGAATTCAAGACATTTTAGGCCTAGGCATAATACCAGTATATTTACATACTCACCATATTCTACTGGGCTATAATATATAAGACCTTTTGGAATCATGTCTTGGCAAACAGATTCTGCCTCTTGATAAGAACAGCAATTTAAACACACACACACACACACACACACACACACACACACACACACACACACACACACACAATTTCCAATGGCCTGAATATGGGAAGGAAAAAGAACTGGACATATTTTTGCAATTTATATTCTTATATCTTTTCTTTCAGATGATATTTATATTACTATTCTAAATTAATAAAATCTTACCAAAACACAGGTACTTAGAGACTAGTCAGGTTTTGGACTCAGAGTCACTACTGCCTGCCTCATGGGAGTAAAACTTACTGATCATAAGCAAATCTCCCCTAGATCACAAATAAATGGTTTTCCATTGGTGTGCAAGCACCACCAGTACATCAGAGTTTATAGCACTCACACTCCATTTTGAAAACTCATTTTGAGAACCTCTGATCTCATGGAGTTTAAGAGGCTGGACCACTTCATTTCATGCAAGAGGTGCAGGGATACTTTTTAACTAATATTTCTCCACAAAACCAAAGCAGAAGTGGCACTTCCCTGAAACAAGATAGGGTCCAAAAGGAGACGATTGTTTCCCATTTGATGCTGGACACAGATCCATTCCCATTTCAGATGTCAGACAGCATAAAAAGGAAAATAGAGTCCCAGAAGTTAGAGGCCACATGTGAATAGATCTTTCCATAGCCTTGACTCTAGAACTTCATGTGACAGAATCATGGTTTCCACTTCAAATGGGTGTAAGAGTTATCTAACTTAGTAATTCACTTCAAAGCTTATTAGATCACGATTGAGCTTATTTATCAATTCATGCTCGGCTTATCTGGGTTTTTCTAGTGGAAGCAGTTAGCTGATGACTGCTGAACTTCAGATGGTTAACTATCATCATCACACAGGACACCTTGATTCTCTGCTTTGATATCTCCTCCTCTAAAGTGGGCTGATTTTGGAGACAGCAGGGTTTGGAAAATGAAAGCAAAGTAAATCAAGACCTCTTGAGCATACGTACCAGAGGATGAACTTTCATAGTTACAGCTTTCTATGAGCCACAGAAAATAAAGAAATATCAGATCCAAGGACTTGGAATACAACTTTGTATTTTAAGAGGTGAAGATGAAAAACACATTATCTACTATATAGATACAGGAAAGAATAAAGAATTGCTGACATCTTGGTGCTCAATATCTTTCTACATTTTCTTATACATGAAGCTTATATAATGGTTTGAAGGAAAGAAATATTTTCAAACCCCCAAAGCTATTAAGCAAATAATGCAAAATTCACAATGAACTCTGCATAAATCCAAATCCCAAAGAGCTCCACTAGACCACATACAACAAGCAACTTTTCTTATTCTCTTAGGTTTTGGATAGAGACATACCAAAAAGCAAGATCTGTGTCCATATTGTGTTCTTCACCAGTGGGAATAATATCCCCAAGAGTATGTTTGTGAAGGTCCTTGAAAGGACTTTGAATAAATTTCAGAAGTGGCAGAGGTCTGAATTTAGATAATCAATAACCAACAATATATTTTTAATTTTTTACCAATGAGAAATATGAAAATACTATAATGTATCCCACGGGCATGGTGATAAAATATTCTATGGAAACATGAAGAGAAGACTGCATCTGTGTTCTATGAGTGTTGAAAATGGAAAATTTGAAAACCCATAAAAGATCATGTAAGAGAGCACAGCATTTTTACATAAGATACCAAAGATGTATGAGAACTCCCTTATGAGATTCTTATCTGGGCATATCTGTACAAGAACTTGAAGCTACGTGGAACTTGTCAAAAGATTTGTAATAGATTCAAATGGGAAATAGATTCCATGATTATGGTATATATGCATTGATAGAGCACCATAACATATTTAATTAAAAATTGTTCTAAATAGGTAGTAGAGCAAATATGAGTTATAGTGGAAAAATGAAAATGAATGGATGGGGATGTGGCTCAGTGGTCAAGTTCCCCTGAGTTTAATCCTGGTACCCCCCCCCCAAAAGAAGAAGAATAAAGAAAAAAGAAAATAAGTAGAAAACAATGAACAATTTAAATTAAAAAATATATACTAACAGAAAACTGAGGTGAGCAAAGCCAGCCCTATCACAAGAATGGTCAGTAGTGGATAGATGAAAATTCAGTTTCAGCTATCAACTAGAGAGGTCACATTTATCCCAAACTTTACTGATTGGTAATACCTCTTAACAGAGAGATTAATTCTCACTTCTTTTTTCTTTTCACTTTTTTTATTGTATATGACAGTAGAACACATTACAATTCATAATACACATATAGAGCACATTTTTACATATCTCTGGTTGTATACAAAGTATATAACGTGGATGAACAATATCTTTTTTTCCTTAAAATTATTTGAAATAATTGAGCATGTTGGCACAAACCTATAATCCCAGTGGCTCAGAAGTCTGAGGTAGGAATATAATAAGTTCAAAGAGAGCCAAAGCAATTTAGTGAGGTCCTAATCGATGTAGAGATATCCTGTTTCTAAAAAAAAAAAATAAAAAGATCTGAGGATGTGGCTCAGGGGTGAAATACCCCTCAGTTCAATCCCAGGTATGTAAAACAAACAAACAAACAAACAAACAAACAAACAAACAAGCATTTGTTTTTCCTTAAATATTTTGTGCTTGAATTATTCTTACTGGCTATTTTTGATTATGTCTCATAATATTAAGACATAGTTTATCTTTGTGACATTAGCATATCTTATTTCTTTTGGCATGACAATCATTTGAATATTTATTTAGGATTTATAAGGTTTACCAGGCCAGGCGTGGTGGCAGACATCTATAATCCCAGTGGCTTGGGAGGTGGAGGCAGGAAGATGGTTAGTTCAAAGCCAGCCTCAGCAATTTAGCAAGGTGCTAAACACCTCAGTGAGACCCCGTCTCTAATAAAATACAAAATAGGGCGAGGAATGTGTCTCATTGGTCAAGTGCCCCTGTGTTCAATCCCTGGTACCCCCTCCAAAAAAGAATAAGATCTACAAAGAGAACAATGGAAGAATATTGAAAGTAAACTCCACACCTCTTGTCAATTTATTTTTGACAAGTTTGTCAGAGGAATTAAATGGAGAATGAATAGTCTCTTCTACAAGTAATGTTGATATATACGTGTCAAGATGTGACATTAGATTTTACAGGAGATTATATGTAATAGTTAATATGAAATGAATCTTACACCTAAATATAAGAGCTAAAATTATAAAACTTAAGAACAGCAACATATTCACGAATCAGAATTAGCAGAGGAATCTTAATTATGCTTCAAAAGTAGGTGTGAAAAATAAGGAATTTGGACTTGAAAAACTTTTGTACCAAAAATGGCCTTGTGATGAAAGTGAAAACAAAATTATGAGGTTTTTCTTCTTGTTTTCAAAGACCTATCTTGTCCCAGTTTTTTTCACCTTGGCTAGTTTTTTAAACTTAGCTAGTCAATTCTCCTACTCGAGAAGTTGATTTAGCACACAGCCTCAGCAAACCTCTTTTTAAGCTCTCTCACCCCCACTGCACCCTTCATAATTTTCCAAAGGTAAGGAACCAAACCATAGAAAAATTCTGTGCAACCCAGAGACCCCCATATTATTCAAGCTGTTAAATCAATGATAAGCCCTAAAATCTAGATTACTTCATGCCACTTGACATGTATAAATTGCCCCCCTAAAGTTCTAATTTGTTTTTGCTCTGCCCTTGAATAAACTAATATGTGTTCCTATTAGGCAGTATTTTTTTGTTCATTTTGTCTATCCAAATGCAAGTGTTTTATATTATGTGAACAAAAATTATTCACTTTTGCAAAAAACACCATAGTATGGATGAAAAAGAAAAATAACAAATGTCAAGTGCATAGAAAATTAAAAAAAATTTCACTCCTCTTTGATAATAAAGTAAAATTATCTAAACACTGTTCAGACTGTAATTCATACAGGAATATTTATAGCTTAACTTTTCATAAGACCCAAAATGTAAGATTGACACAAAGTAAATGGATAAAAGAAAACCTGTATGATTCTTCAGCAGAATAGTATTCAGCAATATTATCTTTGCATTACTGGGAATTGAACTGTTGGGCCTTTACACAGGCTAGGCAGGCACTCTACCTTTGAGCTATAATCCCAGCTATATTCAACAATAATAATTGCATGAGAGTATTAGGCAAAATTATTACAATGAAAATGTACTTGGAAACCTTAAAGCCAGTTGGAAGAAAGCACAGAAAAATACCATGCATTTTAAAATTAAAATTATATGTAATTTCCTGAACAAGTAAACACATGAAGCAAACAACCACAATAACAACAACAACAACAACAAAAATATTAGTCATTGCCTAGAGCTGTGTAAAAGAGAAACAAAGGAATCACTGTTAATGGGCACTAGTTGTTTTCCATCTCAAATAATTTCTGGAATTAAATGTTGATGATGATTCACATGTGAATATAGTAAAACAGAAAGAATTATACACTTAAAGTGGTTTATCAAGGTGTGGATTTTAATTACATATGTGCATTGGCCAGAGTAAACAGATGGAGATTTTATGGAATGCATAAAGCAGTCCAAAGTCCCAGCCAGTAAAATAGGGAAATATCAAAATGTAACTCATGACTGTTCAAGACAACACTGAATTTTATCATTATGATAGGTTCCACTTACATTTATCTTGATTATGCCTGTGGCTAATATGTATACAAGTTAACAATCATCATTTTTGTGATTTCCCTTTAATGCTTACTGATAATTTGAGATACATGTATACAGAAAAATATATTCATCATATCAAACTGGCTTGTTGATAGATTTAATGTTTTTTCCTGTTGTTATGTAACAAAATAATGCATTTTAGTGAGTTGTGTGTGGTGTTGTGTGTGTGAGTTATGTGTGTTTTCAGTGCTTGAAGATCAAACATAAGAGCCTTACACAAGCATGGCAAATG
>JAKELJ010000098.1:0-14933 GCA_025594165.1 Tamias sibiricus | reverse complement strand
TATTTGTGATTATATTCTTAATACCAACATCCTTGTGATGTGACACATGTGGTGTTCCTTGAGGCACTATTCCTATTATGCTAGACACTTTTTGCTTTCAGTTATTTCTGGTAACTTCTTCATTAACTGCCATTTCCTTATGAAATTAATGGTGATGCATTTTATTTTCTGAAACTGAGAACGCTGATTTTCAGAGAAAGAGTTTTTCTACTTTTATTCATCTTCTGAGTACTCTTGTTTTACATTTGGGAGATTGGCTGATACATTTTCAGCATTTTTTTTCCTGCTCAGTTGAAACCTGGGCATTTTGTTGGCTGGTTTTTCTTACATCTCTTGCATTGAGTGAATGTTGTTTGGTCAGAATTAGGGTCCATCCTCTACTTTCCTAACCTTGTAGATTGGTGTATTCTGCATTTCCCATTAAGTTTTTTTTTAAATATTTATTTATTTGCTTTAGTTGTACACAAATGTGTTTACTTTTACGTGGTGTGAGCGATTCGAACCCGGGACCGCAAGTGCTAGGCGCGCGCTCTACGCTGAGCCACAATCCCAGCCCTCCCATCTAGTTTTTGACTTCAGACTTTATCAAGTTATGGAGTGCTTTGTATTAAGCTTTGGGTCTTTTTGCTGTCTAATTTCGGTTTTTCTCCTCATTATACTTTCCCTGAGGTAAAACTGTGTTTCATGGTGGGTAGTTTCTAAATAAACACAAATGCAGATGTGAGGAATTGGATAAAGAGAATGGAAAATAATGAAAAGGCAACCAAGTGATTTGGACTATGGTGGATGACCACTGTGACCAATTTTGAGATCTCTCTCCCCTCGGTTGTAAACATTTTTTGTGGTTTGTGTGGTGTGTGTGTTGTGCCGGGAATCGAACCCAGGTCCCTCATTGCATGCAAGGCCATAGAACTCTAACCATTGAGCTTAACTCAAACCCGGCACTTGGTTTTGGGATGAATTTTTTTCTTAATGGACTACATGATGGTTTTATTTTTCCTCCAGTATTTCTCATTTTGAAACCCTTGGAAGGGTGGACAGTATGGATCTCTCAAGTTGAAAGAGTTGAACGGCCCGCTGTATTAAATGACTTGGCTCTTTACAAAGAGCGTGGATTAGTTGCTTTTTAGACTTGAGAGAAAATATTACTTTGTGGCAGTAAAAATTTGGAGTGTGAAAGGACTGAAAATTTGGGTGTGGCTTTCTTGATCCCCATGGAAGGGGAACCTAGGTTTTTTTACTAACAACAGGTAAACTAGGCTGTTGGTTGTAGGCAGAATCACCCCAATATTTTTCGGTGTACTTTTTTTCTTTTTGTGGGCAAGTGGTATCAAGCGAAATTGAAATTCCAACCTTCCTGTTTCCCTTTTTCCTCCTAACTTTTACAAGGCCACCAACCAGAAGTAAATATCTCAAAAAGAACTACAATAGATTGTTTAGTATTTAAAAAATCAATTTCATTGTGATTACAACTGAATTTTTTGAAAAATAAAAAATATTAATTTAATAAGTGCTTATTGATTTATTGCATCTTTTTAATATGATTGCTGTGGGAAACTTGCACATATAAACTATGTTTTGCACTTAGAGAAGTTTATATTACCAGAGAGTAGATCTCTATTGATGTGGTAGAAAAAATTGCTCTATAATTTTTTTCCCCTTGATGAATTTTTTCTGGTATTTCTTTATTTAATTATAATAAATATCCATTAAAAGATTAAGATTTTATAATCTGTCTCTGACAGAGTTGTTTCCCAAACATTTAATAATTTTTGTAGCAGCTATTGTTGTAAAACTAAAAAGTATAAATGAGCTTCTTATTTCTCCAATTTTTTGTTAATTAATTAATTTATTAATTATATTTTTAATTAAGGTATATTGTGACAGCTAGAATACATTTTTGATTCATTGTACACAATTGCGTGCACAACTTTTTTCATTTTTTCTGGTTGTACACAATGTAGTAATTTTGCACCCATGATGTGCCTAGGGTAAGGATGTCCGATTGTCCAAACTCATTCCCCACCATCTTTCCTGCCTACAATCTTATGTGATCCCAGTGATAGTTTACTTTATACTTTTTAAAGACATAATTTTTCAGCAATTTACATCAAATTTGTCTTTTTCTTTCTCCTATGTTTCTTGATGAGTTGGGTAGTTAGTGTTAAACCAATGGCCTAAGTTTTGTATTCATTCCTAAAAATACTCAAACTGCAAAAAAAAAAATTTTTTATCCAGGTCATCATCACATAGAAAAGCCTGTAAATAGGAGGCCCATAAAACATAACAGTGTTGGAACATATTCCACTAGGTAGGATTTGAGAGTTTTGTTTTCAGTTTAATTTCCTGGCCTTTATAGTGGTGCTTGTGGTTTAAGGTGACCACTTTCGGCAACGTGTTCATCTAGTAAAGCAGTGCTTCATAAGTCCACTTTGGTATTAGTAATAACCAATTCATTTACTAAAAATATGAATTCCTAATTAATGAGGGACTTTTTTTGACCATGACAGCATTAAGAAATACAAATTATGGAAAGTTCAATCCAAGCAAAAACTGAAGAAAAGAGAAAGAACTTGTCGAGCAAAGCACCAAATTCCCAAACTATTCATACTGAACTGGTACCAAACAGGAAAATATTGAGCAAGGGAAAACAGAAAAAATAAAGGTAAAAAAAAAAAAAAAAAAAAAAAAAAAATTAAAAAAAATCCAGAAGGGAACTCCTAAAAGGCAATTTGATAAAGGTAACACTTTTTTTTTTTTTCTTCCTTTATAAATTGTATCAATGAATGGGTGTGAAAGCAACAATATATTTTAAAACTGTGCCCATCACATATATAGTTTTATATATGTACAATTTCCTATAACAACCTACAAAAATAGAAATAGGAAGACCTCCACCACCTCGGGGAGGGAAGCGAAGTCACTCCAGGATTATACCTTATCTTCTTTGGTCACACCGTTTTTTAGGTGTTCATAAAGAAAAAAAAAAAAAACATTATATTAAAGGACATAGGGAACTTATTTCTGCAGCTGAAAGTGCTTTAACCTATTAATTCTCTAGTCCTCCTATAAATTTAACTATCTGGTCCTTTGGTTCACAAATATTAGGTTTTAAATTTTTTTTTTATCAATTTTACATTGTTTTTTTTTTTTTTCAAAGAGTTGAATTTCAAAGCCTTTGAGGAATCGGTTTCTTTTTGCAAAGGTGTACCATATGCTTAATAGCCAGTTTTTTAAATTTTTTTCAGTTTCTGAAATTAGTCCTCACATGAGCTGAGAAAAAAAACCATCATTCATTTGCAGAATTATCCTGCTTTATTTCTTGATGAATGATTTGTAGGAAACAACTCTATTTTGTTTAAATCACCAACTTAACTCTACTAACTTAATCACATACTGAGTTAATTTTTATATTTTAAATTTTTACTTTTTGAATAATACCTTTAGTAAATTAGTTTTTTTTGTTTTTTTTTTTTGCCTTCTCATCCTACACTAGATTAGATTTTCTTATGTATTTTCCATGGCTTTCTGTTCTTTTATCTCAGTTACAAAAACAGTTTTATTTCATTATTCTTTTCTTGTTCTCATATTCTTGTTTGCTGAAGACCAGCTTCAAGGGGAAAGATGTTAAGTTATCCTTCCCCAATTGGTACTGAAGGGAACGTCGACGTATATGAATAATAAAATCCCACACACAAGCCAGGTTGTAGAAATCCTTTCCTACTGTTCTAATTTTAACTTTTCTCAGTATGGCCCTCTTATACATCCCAACAAGCACAGTATATTCAACATTTTTTCTTAGGGAGGTAACATTAAAGGAATTTCAGTTAAAGAAGTAATTACAATAAAGGATTTCCGCAGAAATTAACTATACAATAAAAATTTCCAGTAATTAACTATAGGGGGTTACATTAGGTTTCCAGTAATTAACATTAAGGTAATTCAGGAAATTAGCTAATAATAAAGAATTTCCAGTAGTTAACTATAAAAGTTTCAGGAATTACTAGGGAAGATCAATTATACTAACTACTAATTATTCTTATCTATAGGCAGGGGGAGGTATTCTAAAAAATCCTAAAGCTAATGTTAAAAATTCTTAAACTTTAGGTATGTCCCTGCTCATTAATGTTTTATATTGCCCTAAGTATCTTCTTCAACTGGGCTCATCCATACCAGCTTAGCTGAGTTTCTGGCCTTTAGATTCCACAGGCCATTGAACCTGGTTTTTTTTTGTTTTATTTATTGATTAATAATATGTATTTGAAACTTGTTTGGTCCCAATACAATATGAAAAATACATCAAGAGTACAGACAAAAGCCACCAACCAAGGATAATTTCTTTGTGGGTCCTCCATATTAAATGGCATATGTTACCAACCACAAAGAAGGAGCCCAGCTACACAACCCCCCAGGGCAATTTTTGGGAGGGGAGCGTGGGCTCAAACATCATTTGCAATAACCCAAGGAAAAAAAAACCCAGATTTTCTGGATATGCATGCGGACACCAGGCTGGATTCTTTGGTTTGGAAAGAACTAGGCCCCACACCAGCCCCTGGAAATGAAACCAGGTTGGGGGTTTCAGCTCAATACCCAGTTTGGGGAGAATCCAAGACTCACAGCCCTGAAACTTTAACGGTTTTTTTGGGGGTCGAGCCCTCCATATCCCCCGATTAAAAACCCCCCACATTGTTTTTCCTTTCTTGGGACTGGGGAGCAAACACATAAAGTAAATGCTCTTATCCCTGGAGCATATCATCTCTGACTTGTACATTTTTGTTGGACCAGGGATTTAAACCCCAACAATTATAACCCTCTGAGTCATATACCCCAGAACCATTTATTTTTTTAGAAAATTCATTTTATTTATTTATTTTTTTCTGGTACCCAAGCCCTGAAACAAAAGAGGGTCCAAAAAACACTAATTCCACCATTCATCTGGCCCTTCTCTAATTTATTTTTTGAAATATGTATCACTAGGTTTTTATATAGCCCTTGCTAAATTGCTTTTAGGTGGCTTTTGAATACCGGCATTCCTCTTGCCCTCAGCCACCCCAAGCCACGGGAAAATAACAGGTAAGTGCCCCCCATGCCCAGCTTATCTTTTTTTTGTTTTTGAGGGAGGGTCCCCTCACTTAAGTTGCCCTTTCCCTACGTCAATTTAGGGATGAGTTTTTTATTAAATTCCTATAGTGGCCTTTAAAACCTTTGAGGACTTCCTGCCGTAAATTCCCCTGAAGGCCTTACTGGGAAAATTACAGGTAAAGCACAATCATGAACCCCAGTGCCTAGACACTAGGTACAAGTAAGAGAAAATGGCCAACACTAAAACCTAGAGCAAAAGCAGGAGTAAGGAGGCTTTAGAGGTGCCAGAGAACTGAGGAGTGTGTGAGACTCAGCACACAAATCAGCTGGGAGATCAAGTTTATGTTCTAATGTGAAACAAATAGGCAATACAACAAAGCACATGTGTAAAAAGTAGTAGAAGATTGTTGTTAATCCATGTGGAATTTTCCAATCACTTATAAAACAGCAACAACAATCATAAGAGTAGTAATACCAATGTTAACTAGGATTTTGATAAAAGTTCATTTTAAAGAATAAGAAATACATAAAATAAAATAAAAGATATTAAATTATATATCCTTTCAAAAAGAGATAAATAACCAGGCATGGTGGCACATGCCTGTTATTCCAGGACTAGAGAGGCTAAAGCAGAAGGTTTTATATGTTTTGAAGCCTGCCTAATCAATGTAGCAAGACCCTGTGTCAAAATAAAAAAATAAATAAAAATAAAAAGGTTTGGTGATATAGCTCAGTAGTAAAACATCCCAGGTTTCAATCTATGTTGGGGGGTGGGGGGGAGAGAGAGAGAGAGAGCACACCAAGATTAGAAATGTACATTTGTACTGGGATGTGACAAAACAGTAAAACATTTGCCATGCTTGTGTAAGGTCTTATGTTTTTTTTAGATCTCAAGTACTGAAAACACAACACACACACACACACACACACACTCACACTCACAAAAATGCATATTTAGTTACATAACAACAGGAAAAACTTAACTCTACAACAGCAGTTTGATATATGAAATATATTTTTCTTATACATGTATCTCAAATTATCAGTAAGCAATAAGGAAAACAAAAATGATGATTGTATACATTTATAAGCCACAGCATAATCAAGTAAATGTAAGTGGAAACTCATAATGATAAATCAGTGTTTTTCTTGAACAGTCATGAGTTACATTTTTATTTCCCTATTTTACTGGCTGGGACTTTGGCTGCTTTAATGCATTCCATAAAATCTCCATCTGTTTACTCTGGCCAAGCACATATGTAATTAAAATCACCTTTATAACCACTTTAAGTGTATAATTCTTTCTGTTTTACTATATTCACATGTGAATCATCATCAACATTTAATTCCAGAAATTATTTGAGATGGAAAACAACTAGTGCCCATTAACAGTGATTCCTTTGTTTTCTCTTTTACACAGCTCTAGGCAATGACTAATATTTTGTTGTTGTTGTTGTTGTTGTTGTTGTTATTGTGGTTGTTTGCTTCATGTGTTTACTTGTTCAGGAAATTACATACAATTTTAATTTTAAAATGCATGGTATTTTTTCTGTGCTTTCTTCCAACTGGCTTAAGGTTTCCAAGTACATTTTCATTGTAATATTTTAATACTCTCATGCAATATTATTGTTGAATATAGCTGGGATTATAGCTCAAAGGTAGAGTGCCTGCCTAGCCTGTGTAAGGCCCACAGTTCAATTCCCAGTAATGCAAAGATAATATTGCTGAATACTATTCTGCTGAAGAATCATACAGGTTTTCTTTTATCCATTTACTTTGTGTCAATCTTACATTTTGGGGTCTTATGAAAAGTTAAGCTATAAATATTCCTGTATGAATTACAGTCTGAACAGTGTTTAGATAATTTTACTTTATTATCAAAGAGGAGTGAAAATTTTTTTTAAATTTTCTATGCACTTGACATTTGTTATTTTTTCTTTTTCATCCATACTATGGTGTTTTTGCAAAAGTGAATAATTTTTGTTCACATAATATAAAACACTTGCATTTGGATAGACAAAATGAACAAAAAAATACTGCCTAATAGGAACACATATTAGTTTATTCAAGGGCAGAGCAAAAACAAATTAGAACTTTAGGGGGCAATTTATACATGTCAAGTGGCATGAAGTAATCTAGATTTTAGGGCTTATCATTGATTTAACAGCTTGAATAATATGGGGGTCTCTGGGTTGCACAGAATTTTTCTATGGTTTGGTTCCTTACCTTTGGAAAATTATGAAGGGTGCAGTGGGGTGAGAGAGCTTAAAAAGAGGTTTGCTGAGGCTGTGGGCTAAATCAACTTCTCGAGTAGGAGAATTGACTAGCTAAGTTTAAAAACTAGCCAAGGTGAAAAACTGGGACAAGATAGGTCTTTGAAAACAAGAAGAAAAACCTCATAATTTTGTTTTCACTTTCATCACAAGGCCATTTTTGGTACAAAAGTTTTTTTCAAGTCCAAATTCCTTATTTTTCACACCCTACTTTTGAAGCATAATTAAGATTCCTCTGCTAATTCTGATTCGTGAATATGTTGCTGTTCTTAAGTTTTATAATTTTAGCTCTTATATTTAGGTGTAAGATTCATTTCATATTAACTATTACATATAATCTCCGTGTAAAATCTAATGTCACACACATCTTGACACGTAATATATCAACATTACTTGTAGAAGAGACTATTCATTCTCCATTTAATTCCTCTGACAAAACTTGTCAAAAATAAATTGACAAGAGGTGTGGAGTTTACTTTTCAATATTCTTCCATTGTTCTCTTTGTAGATCTTATTCTTTTTTGGAGGGGGTACCAGGGATTGAACACAGGGGCACTTGACCAATGAGACACATTCCTCGCCCTATTTTGTATTTTATTAGAGACGGGGTCTCACTGAGGTGTTTAGCACCTTGCTAAATTGCTGAGGCTGGCTTTGAACTAACCATCTTCCTGCCTCCACCTCCCAAGCCACTGGGATTATAGATGTCTGCCACCCACGCCTGGCCTGGTAAACCTTAAAAATCCTAAATAAATATTCAAATGATTGTCATGCCCCAAAAGAAATAAGATATGCTAATGTCACAAAGATAAACTATGTCTTAATATTATGAGACATAATCAAAAATAGCCAGTAAGAATAATTCAAGCACAAAATATTTAAGGAAAAACAAATGCTTGTTTGTTTTGTTTGTTTTTGTTTGTTTTTGTTTGTTTTACATACCTGGGATTGAACTGAGGGGTATTTCACCCCTGAGCCACATCCTCAGATCTTTTTATTTTTTTTTTTAGAAACAGGATATCTCTAACATCGATTAGGGGACCTCACTAAATTGCTTTGGCTTCTCTTTGAACTTATTATATTCCTACCTCAGACTTCTGAGCCACTGGGATTATAGGTTTGTGCCAACATGCTCAATTATTTCAAATAATTTTAAGGAAAAAAGATATTGTTCATCCACGTTATATACTTTGTATACAACCAGAGATATGTAAAAATGTGCTCTATATGTGTATTATGAAATTGTAATGTGTTCTAAAACTGTCATATACAATAAAAAAAGTGAAAAAGAAAAAAGAAGTGAGAATTAATCTCTCTGTTAAGAGGTATTACCAATCAGTAAAGTTTGGGATAAATGTGACCTCTCTAGTTGATAGCTGAAACTGAATTTTCATCTATCCACTACTGACCATTCTTGTGATAGGGCTGGCTTTGCTCACCTCAGTTTTCTGGTAATAGTATATATTTTTTTTAATTTAAATTGTTCATTGTTTTTTTTCTCTACTTATTTTCTTTTTTTTTCTTTATTCTTCTTCTTTTGGGGGGGGTACCAGGATTAAACTCAGGGGAACTTGACCACTGAGCCACATCCCCATCCATTCATTTTCATTTTTCCACTATAACTCATATTTGCTCTACTACCTATTTAGAACAATTTTTAATTAAATATGTTATGGTGCTCTCTCAATGCATATATACCATAATCATGGAATCTATTTCCCATTTGAATCTATTACAAATCCTTTTGACAAGTTCCACGTAGCTTCAAGTTCTTGTACAGATATGCCCAGATAAGAATCTCATAAGGGAGTTCTCATACATCTTTGGTATCTTATGTAAAAATGCTGTGCTCTCTTACATGATCTTTTATGGGTTTTCAAATTTTCCATTTTCAACACTCATAGAACACAGATGCAGTCTTCTCTTCATGTTTCCATAGAATATTTTATCACCATGCCCGTGGGATACATTATAGTATTTTCATATTTCTCATTGGTAAAAAATTAAAAATATATTGTTGGTTATTGATTATCTAAATTCAGACCTCTGCCACTTCTGAAATTTATTCAAAGTCCTTTCAAGGACCTTCACAAACATACTCTTGGGGATATTATTCCCACTGGTGAAGAACACAATATGGACACAGATCTTGCTTTTTGGTATGTCTCTATCCAAAACCTAAGAGAATAAGAAAAGTTGCTTGTTGTATGTGGTCTAGTGGAGCTCTTTGGGATTTGGATTTATGCAGAGTTCATTGTGAATTTTGCATTATTTGCTTAATAGCTTTGGGGGTTTGAAAATATTTCTTTCCTTCAAACCATTATATAAGCTTCATGTATAAGAAAATGTAGAAAGATATTGAGCACCAAGATGTCAGCAATTCTTTATTCTTTCCTGTATCTATATAGTAGATAATGTGTTTTTCATCTTCACCTCTTAAAATACAAAGTTGTATTCCAAGTCCTTGGATCTGATATTTCTTTATTTTCTGTGGCTCATAGAAAGCTGTAACTATGAAAGTTCATCCTCTGGTACGTATGCTCAAGAGGTCTTGATTTACTTTGCTTTCATTTTCCAAACCCTGCTGTCTCCAAAATCAGCCCACTTTAGAGGAGGAGATATCAAAGCAGAGAATCAAGGTGTCCTGTGTGATGATGATAGTTAACCATCTGAAGTTCAGCAGTCATCAGCTAACTGCTTCCACTAGAAAAAACCCAGATAAGCCGAGCATGAATTGATAAATAAGCTCAATCGTGATCTAATAAGCTTTGAAGTGAATTACTAAGTTAGATAACTCTTACACCCATTTGAAGTGGAAACCATGATTCTGTCACATGAAGTTCTAGAGTCAAGGCTATGGAAAGATCTATTCACATGTGGCCTCTAACTTCTGGGACTCTATTTTCCTTTTTATGCTGTCTGACATCTGAAATGGGAATGGATCTGTGTCCAGCATCAAATGGGAAACAATCGTCTCCTTTTGGACCCTATCTTGTTTCAGGGAAGTGCCACTTCTGCTTTGGTTTTGTGGAGAAATATTAGTTAAAAAGTATCCCCTGCACCTCTTGCATGAAATGAAGTGGTCCAGCCTCTTAAACTCCATGAGATCAGAGGTTCTCAAAATGAGTTTTCAAAATGGAGTGTGAGTGCTATAAACTCTGATGTACTGGTGGTGCTTGCACACCAATGGAAAACCATTTATTTGTGATCTAGGGGAGATTTGCTTATGATCAGTAAGTTTTACTCCCATGAGGCAGGCAGTAGTGACTCTGAGTCCAAAACCTGACTAGTCCTCTAAGTACCTGTGTTTTGGTAAGATTTTATTAATTTAGAATAGTAATATAAATATCATCTGAAAGAAAAGATATAAGAATATAAATTGCAAAAATATGTCCAGTTCTTTTTCCTTCCCATATTCAGGCCATTGGAAATTGTGTGTGTGTGTGTGTGTGTGTGTGTGTGTGTGTGTGTGTGTGTGTTTTTAAATTGCTGTTCTTATCAAGAGGCAGAATCTGTTTGCCAAGACATGATTCCAAAAGGTCTTATATATTATAGCCCAGTAGAATATGGTGAGTATGTAAATATACTGGTATTATGCCTAGGCCTAAAATGTCTTGAATTCTTTCTGTTTTTGTCTTCATAAACCCCACCATCTCAAGGAAAAGAAGCTCATATTATGCTTATGAACAGAAAAGGCCATGTGGATGAGAATGACAATACCAGAGTGGTCAGCCATCTCTCTTCCAGGAGTAGGGGTACCATGCCAAATAGCAGAGCATATGCTTAAAGGATCCCTGCTGAAATCAGCATACCCCAGCTAGGCCAAGTCTAAATTGGGCTTACTCATAAACTGATCATTTCAATCATGAATTAGTTTTGGGGTAGTTTGTTATGCTTGGTAGGTAATCAACAAATACATCTAATGCAAACAGGATGCCAAAACACAAGACATGCTGATTTCAAGTTAACTGAATAGAAGTAGGCATGCAAGAAATACTGATTTCATTTTATTGATTTAATGTTGAGAGTCCTATTAAAAGATCTGGGTTATGCAGAAATGCATGTAGACATGAAAATATTATTGGTATTTAAACTTATACCACACATACAACAAATGATGAACCAGAAAACCATAGGTAGATCACTAGGGTGAAGGCCCAATGGCAAAATAAGATGTCTTATTCTTTTTCTTCACAACTAAATTCTGGTGTCAAGGTGTAGACAGATGTGAATATATGAGACTCTTTCCTCCTGGGTTTGCATCATCCTTTCTTCACTGTCTAATATCTGAAAGGGCTTACTGACCTTTTCCAGATAGTAGCTGGGAAGTATGGCCTGCCTTTGGGGACTCTCATCTCCTGTGTCTAATAGAAATAGTTTCTTTCTCATTTGGTCCAGAGGAGAAATATTGGTAAAGAAGACATGTTTCCTCACCTCTGATAGAAAGGAGGGTTTTAATCATTCAATTACCTGAGGTCAGGGAACCAGAGCCCTCAGAGGTTGTGGCAGCCAGTTGCCACATGTGGCTAATAAGTTCTTGGAATGTGGCTTCCTGAACTACATTGAGAATGATTAGAAGTAGAAATAGTGTGAGATTTGAAAGTTTTAATGAAAAACAAATGTAGTTAACTAAAATTTTTCGTTGGTCATATATTAGAATGATAACATTTTGGATATGTTGGTTTTAAAAATATATGATTACAAATTATAATCATAATTTTATTTTATATAAATAAAATTTAAATCATTTTAACACTTAAATTATTATAAAGTATCAGTTATTTGTGATAACTTATTCATTATATGAATTTATATTAATTTATTTATGAATTATTATAATTATCTATGGCACTTGTTTTATTTATAACCCCTAAAGGTTTAGTGACACATATATTTCTCATTTTATATTACTATTGAACTTTGCTGCTGTACAAAATTGTCTACTTTTTTCCAAGTTCTAGCTGCATCTTCAAAATTCCAGAACATTAAATGGGCATGTTGGTGCATACCTGTAATTCTAGTGATACAGGAGACTAAAAAACATAGATCACACGCTTAGGGCTGCCTCAGTGATTTAGTGAGACCCTGGAAAAAATAAATTTTGAGAACAATTGGGATATAGCTCAGTAATGCATCACTGGGGTTTATCTCTGGAACCAACCAATAAACAAACAAACCTCGTGAAGCTAGAGTATGAGGGTGGCAAATTTGAGACCAGTGTCGGTTATTTAGAGAGGCCCTAGACAATTTGGTGAGTCCCTATCTCAAAATTCAAAGAAAAATAAAAGTTCTGGGGATACAGCACAGTGGTAGAGTGTGCTTGGGTTAAATCCCTAATTTTATGAAAAGGCTGTTGCAGAAAAAAGACATCAAAGATCAGAACTTTAAACTAACTCTAGGTATGTGTTTGTTCACTAGTGAATATGACATCCTGAAAGAGGGAATATTTCCACACTGTCAGGGAGGCATTTAGGGTGCAAGAAACTTTCAGAATTCTTTCCTTACCTATATAATATCCCCTCACTCCCTACTTCAAAATGAGCCATATGAATATTCAATAACTTATTGCACCTGTTATTTATCCATTATGATTATGTCAAAAAATTTTCCACTTCTTCAGTGTTTTACTTCACATATGCTGCTCTCTGGGTTTTTATTATACTGAATTTATTCACCAATTTCACTGCTTATAACTAATTATTGTGGATTGGGATGTAGCTAAGTTGGTATAGTGCTTGCCCTGCTTGCACAAGGCCCTGGGGTTCAATCCCCAGAACCACATAATGTATCACATTTTATTACAACTTATGTCAAATTATAAATTGTGTCAAGGATCATATGGTTAATGTGATATGTATTTACTCATTTATTTTAGGAACCATTTACATTCAGGGATTTGGCCATTGAAGAGGAATGGAAATGCCTGGATACTGCTCAGCAGACTTTATATAGAGATGTGATGTTAAAGATCTAGAGAAACCTGGTCTCTCTGGGTGAGCAAAATTTTTTTCAGAATTCCTATTTTACTGCCAATATTTCAAGTTTTTCCTTTGTAAACTATCTCTTGGAAGCTTCTATTCTGCATGAAAAAGTTTTAGATTCTTGTTTTTAGGATGAGGATGGGGCATTTGTTTTTGTAGAAAAGTAAATGTTAAATATTTTTTCTTTTTTTAACCTATTTTTTCAAAGCAGTGCTCACAATCTGGAGAATAAAAATGATTTCAAAGTATTATAGTGTTTTATCAGGAAAAATAATTGTCTATAATTTTTTGTGGTGTCTTCTCTTTCTTTTTTTCCTAATGAGGACAAGATGAAGAAACATCAGCAGTTACCAAAAGAATAACAACATGAGTCATATTCCATTTTCCAGTGTACTTGTCTTGCTGGCTAAAGATCATCTTTGGTCACCTTTCTGTCCCCTAGAAATAACCTTGTAATTTGAAGAGAAAAGTGATAGTAGCCATATATCCAAGTGGGTAGAAATCAATGAAGCAGGGAATACAGACAAGTGGTCCAAATGTCAAAAAGGAAGTCATGTTTTAAAATGTTAATTGAGAAGCTAAGAAGACAACAGAAATGAAATGATATTTCCAAACTTGGGCTTATTTCCCTTGCAATCATTAAAGAGCATAGCCTGCCCTACATTTACCATGCTTCCCAATTCTTTAAGCTCCTTGTTGTTCTCCCGTAGTCTCCCTACATTCAAATTAACAAAGTATTCCCTAATGCCTGTGAGAATACACATAATCTGATGGACATTTATTGATGTTGGAGGGCTCCCTAGAAAATCCGTGCACTTTTCAGAATATCTCTAGGTTAAAACTTTGTAATATATTAGTATTATAGAAGAGTTTATTTAATATAATTTAAATATTTATTCATTCAAATTTTTCTCATCAGAGTTTTTATGAATGCTTATACTGGATTTTTTCTGTGAAATTTATCTGCCATATTATGCATAGCAGTAATACACAATCCATGCTTCCAGTGGCTATATAAATATAGCTGAAAATTGTGGTCTAAAGCAGGTTTTCTAGGACAGGGGCTGGGGCTCAGAGGCAGAGTGCTTTTGTTGCACATGTGAGGCACTGGGTTTGATAATTAGTACCACATAAAAACAAACAAATAAAATAAAGACATTCTGTACATACACAACTATATAAAATTTTAAAAGAAAGATTTATAAAGTAATACATTTATTCAGAATTTTGTGGATTACATTTTCTCTAATTCTTATGTCTCTTTTTGATTTCTACTCTTTATATTAGCTTTAGGGTTGTACAGTAGGTCTTCTCACATCAGTGAATATTATTTTTTATTTTAAAACCTATATGTTATAATTGAATATAAATATTCATGACTTCTCACCTTAGGACAATATTAGGTAAAATTAAAATGCAGATGAACTACATGCCCATTTTCAGTAAAGTTATATATGCTTTTACTTACATGTATAAATATTACCCCTGGTTAGTTTATTATTTCTATGTAGTGCCTTGATTATTTACATTGTTTATGTGACTATTCATATAATTTATCTAAATTTTATTATATAGGCATATGTATGTATACTGGTGA
>JAKELJ010000097.1:74474-102200 GCA_025594165.1 Tamias sibiricus | reverse complement strand
GTTTTCAGGCATTTTCGCGTAATCAGGGTAAACATCTAGTAGACTGTAAACAAAACACCCTTGATGGTGGGATGACCACACTTGGGGAGCCTTGAGGGGCACATGAGAGAATCATTTTTTCAGAGTTTCATTGAAATACACAAAGAAACCTAGTGCCCAGTAGCTAAGAAACTTGGTATTATTTCCAGTTCCCTAAAACGCTTTTCTGTGAGTTTGAAACTCTTTTGTTACCTAGTGATTCAGCTTTGAGATACTTGAACCAGGAACGAAGCACAGTGTGCTCTTTTGATCTGAAGTGCTTTTCTGCATTTTCAAAGTTCTAGCATTAACCATTTAGGAATTAATCTAACAGGCGTTTTCAGTGAAATTCGCCTAATCAGGGTAAACATCCAATAGGCTCTAAACAAAAAACCCGTGATGGTGGATGACCAAATTTGGGGAGCCATGAGGGGCACAAGAGAGAATCATTTTGTCAGAGTTTCATTGAAATACACAAAGAAACCTAGTACCCACAAGCTACGAAACTTGGAATTATTTCCAGTTGGCTAAACCACTTTTCTGTGAGTTTCAAACTCTTTTGCTACCTAGTGATTCAGCTTTGAGATACTTGAACCAGGACAGGAGCACAGTATGCTCTTGTGATCTGAAGTGCTTTTCTGCATTTTCAAAGTTCTAGCATTAACCATTGAGGAATTAAACTACAGGAGATTTCAGTGAAATTTGCCTAATCAGGGTAAACATCCAATAGCTCTAAACAAAAAACCCGTGATGGTGGGATTGAAAAAATTTAGCGGATCCATGAGGGGCACAAGAGAGAATCATTTTGTCAGAGTTTCATTGAAATACACAAAGAAACCTAGTACCCACAAGCTACGAAACTTGGAATTATTTCCAGTTGGCTAAACCGCTTTTCTGTGAGTTTGAAACTCTTTTGCTACCTAGTGATTCAGCTTTGAGATACTTGAACCAGGACAGGAGCACAGTGTGCTCTTGTGATCTGAAGTGCTTTTCTGCATTTTCAAAGTTCTAGCATTAACCACTGAGGAACTAAACTACAGGAGATTTCAGTGAAATTTGCCTAATCAGGGTAAACATCCAATAGGCTCTAAACAAAAAACCCGTGATTGTGGATTGAACAAATTTGGGGATCCATGAGGGGCACAAGAGAGAATCATTTTGTCAGAGTTTCATTGAAATACACAAAGAAACCTAGTACCCACAAGCTAAGAAACATGGAATTATTTCCAGTTGTCTACAATGCTTTTCTGTGAGTTTGAAACTCTTTTTCTACCTAGTGATTCAGCTTTGAGATACTTGAACAAGGAGAGATGCACAGTGTGCTCTTGTGAACTAAAGTGTTGTTCTGCATTTTTAAAGTTCTAGCATTAACCATTAAGAATTAAACTCACAGGCGTTTTCAGGCATTTTCGCCTAATCAGGGTAAACATCCAATAGACTGTAAACAAAACACCCTTGATGGTCTGATGACCAAACTTGGGGAGCCTTGAGGGGCACATGAGAGAATCATTTTTTTCAGAGTTTCATTGAAATACACAAGAAACCTAGTGCCCAGAAGCTAAGAAACATGGAATTATTTCCAGTTCGCTAAAACGCTTTTCTGTGAGTTTGAAACTCTTTTGTTACCTAGTGATTCAGCTTTGAGATACTTGAACCAGGAAAGAAGCACAGTGTGCTCTTGTGATCTGAAGGCTTTTCTGCATTTTCAAAGTTCTAGCATTAACCATTGAAAAATTAAACTACAGGAGTTTTCAGTGAAATTCGTCTAATCAGGGTAAGCATCCAATAGGCTCTAAACAAAAAACCCGTGATGGTGGATTGAACAAATTTGCGGAGCCATGAGGGGCACAAGAGAGAATCATTTTGTCAGAGTTTCATTGAAAATACACAAAGAAACCTAGTACCCACAAGCTACGAAACGTGGAATTATTTCCAGTTGGCTAAACCGCTTTTCTGTGAGTTTGAAACTCTTTTGCTACCTAGTGATTCAGCTTTGAGATACTTGAACCAGGACAGGAAGCACAGTGTGCTCTTGTGATCTGAAGTGCTTTTTCTGCATTTTCAAAGTTCTAGCATTAACCACTGAGGAACTAAACTACAGGAGATTTCAGTGAAATTTGCCTAATCAGGGTAAACATCCAATAGGCTCTAAACAAAAACCCGTGATTGTGGATTGAACAAATTTGGGGATCCATGAGGGGCACAAGAGAGAATCATTTTGTCAGAGTTTCATTGAAATACACAAAGAAACCTAGTACCCACAAGCTAAGAAACATGGAATTATTTCCAGTTGTCTACAATGCTTTTCTGTGAGTTTGAAACTCTTTTTCTACCTAGTGATTCAGCTTTGAGATACTTGAACAAGGAGAGAAGCACAGTGTGCTCTTGTGAACTAAAGTGTTGTTCTGCATTTTTAAAGTTCTAGCATTAACCATTTAAGAATTAAACTCACATGCGTTTTCAGGCATTTTCGCCTAATCAGGGTAAACATCCAATAGACTGTAAACAAAACACCCTTGATGGTCTGATGACCAAACGTGGGGAGCCTTGAGGGGCACATGAGAGAATCATTTTTTCAGAGTTTCATTGAAATACACAAAGAAACCTAGTGCCCAGAAGCTAAGAAACATGGAATTATTTCCAGTTCGCTAAAACGCTTTTCTGTGAGTTTGAAACTCTTTTGTTACCTAGTGATTCAACTATGAGATACTTGAACCAGGAACGAAGCACAGTGTGCTCTTGTCATCTGAAGTGCTTTTTCTGCATTTTCAAAGTTCTAGCATTAACCATTGAGGAATTAATCTAACAAGCGTTTTCAGTGAAATTCGCCTAATCAGGGTAAACATCCAAAAGGCTCTAAACAAAAAACCCGTGATGGTGGATGACCAAATTTGGGGAGCCATGAGGGGCACAAGAGAGAATCATTTTGTCAGAGTTTCATTGAAATACACAAAGAAACCAAGTACCCACAAGCTACGAAACTTGGAAATATTTCCAGTTGGCTAAACCACTTTTCTGTGAGTTTCAAACTCTTTTGCTACCTAGTGATTCAGCTTTGAGATACTTGAACCAGGACAGGAGCACAGTATGCTCTTGTGATCTGAAGTGCTTTTCTGCATTTTCAAAGTTCTAGCATTAACCATTGAGGAATTAAACTACAGGAGATTTCAGTGAAATTTGCCTAATCAGGGTAAACATCCAATAGGCTCTAAACAAAAAACCCGTGATGGTGGATTGAACAAATTTGCGGATCCATGAGGGGCACAAGAGAGAATCATTTTGTCAGAGTTTCATTGAAATACACAAAGAAACCTAGTACCCACAAGCTACGAAACTTGGAATTATTTCCAGTTGGCTAGCTAAACCGCTTTTCTGTGAGTTTGAAACTCTTTTGCTACCTAGTGATTCAGCTTTGAGATACTTGAACCAGGACAGGAGCACAGTGTGCTCTTGTGATCTGAAGTGCTTTTCTGCATTTTCAAAGTTCTAGCATTAACCACTGAGGAACTAAACTACAGGAGATTTCAGTGAAATTTGCCTAATCAGGGTAAACATCCAATAGGCTCTAAACAAAAAACCGTGATTGTGGATTGAACAAATTTGGGGATCCATGAGGGGCACAAGAGAGAATCATTTTTGTCAGAGTTTCATTGAAATACACAAAGAAACCTAGTACCCACAAGCTAAGAAACATGGAATTATTTCCAGTTGTCTACAATGCTTTTCTGTGAGTTTGAAACTCTTTTTCTACCTAGTGATTCAGCTTTGAGATACTTGAACAAGGAGAGAAGCACAGTGTGCTCTTGTGAACTAAAGTGTTGTTCTGCATTTTTAAAGTTCTAGCATTAACCATTTAAGCATTAAACTCACAGGCGTTTTCAGGCATTTTCGCCAAATCAGGGTAAACATCCAATAGACTGTAAACAAAACACCCTTGATGGTCTGATGACCAAACTTGGGGAGCCTTGAGGGGCACATGAGAGAATCATTTTTTCAGAGTTTCATTGAAATACACAAAGAAACCTAGTGCCCAGAAGCTAAGAAACATGGAATTATTTCCAGTTCGCTAAAACGCTTTTCTGTGAGTTTGAAACTCTTTTGTTACCTAGTGATTCAGCTGTGAGATACTGAACCAGGACAGAAGCACAGTGTGTTCTTGTGATCTGAAGTGCTTTTCTGCATTTTCAAAGTTCTATCATTAACCATTGAGGAATTAAACTACAGGCGTTTTCAGTGAAATTCGCCTAATCAGGGTAAACATCCAATAGGCTCTAAACAAAAAACCCGTGATCTGGGATGACCATATTTGGGGAGCCATGAGGGGCACTAAAGACAATCATTTTGTCAGAGTTTCATTGAAATACACAAAGAAAGCTAGTACCCAGAAGCTAAGAAACATGGAATTATTTCCAGTTAGCTAAAACGCTTTTCTGTGAGTTTGAAACTCTTTTGCTAACTAGTGATTCAGCTTTGAGATACGTGAACCAGGACAGAAGCACAGTGTGCTCTTGTGAACTAGAGTGGTGTTCTGCGTTTTTAAAGTACTAGCATTAACCATTTAAGAATTAAACTCACAGGCGTTTTCAGGCATTTTCGCCTAATCAGGGTAAACATCCAATAGACTGTAAACAAAACACTCTTGATGGTGGATGACCAAATTTGGGGAGCATGAGGGGCACAAGAGAGAATCATTTTGTCAGAGTTTCATTGAAATACACAAAGAAACCTAGTACCCAGAAGCTAGAAACTTGAAATTATTTCCATTTGGCTAAACCGCTTTTCTGTGAGTTTGAAACTCTTTTGCTACCTAGTGATTCAGCTTTGAGATTCTTGAACCAGGACAGGAGCACAGTGTGCTCTTGTGATCTGAAGTGCTTTTCTGCATTTTCAAAGTTCTAGCATTAACCATTGAGGAATTAAACTACAGGCGTTTTCAGTGAAATTCACCTAATCAGGGTAAACATCCAATAGGCTCTAAACAAAAAACCCGTGATGGTGGATTGAAAAAATTTGGAGAGCCATGAGGGGCACAAGAGAGAATCATTTTGTCAGAGTTTCATTGATATACACAAAGAAACCTAGTACCCACAAGCTAAGAAACATGGAATTATTTCCAGTTGCCTAAAATGCTTTTCTGTGAGTTTGAAACTCTTTTGCTTCCTAGTAATTCACCTTTAAGATACTTGAACCAGGAGAGAAGCACAGTGTGCTCTTGTGAACTAAAGTGTTGTTCTGCATTTTTAACGTTCTAGCATTAACCATTATAGAATTAAACTCACAGGCGTTTTCAAGTATTTTCGCCTAATCAGGGTAAACATCCAATAGACTGTAAAGAAAACACCCTTGATGGTGGGATACCCAAACTGGGGAGCCTTGAGGGGCAGATGACAGAATCATTTTTTCAGAGTTTCATTGAAATACACAAAGAAACCTAGTACCCAGAAGCTATGAAACTTGGAATTATTTCCAGTTGGCTAAACCGCTTTTCTGTGAGTTTGAAACTCTTTTGCTACCTAGTGATTCAGCTTTGAGATACTTGAACCAGGACAGGAGCACAGTGTGCTCTTGTGATCTGAAGTGCTTTTCTGCATTTTCAAAGTTCTAGCATTAACCATTGAGGAATTAAACTACAGGCGTTTTCAGTGAAATTCGCCTAACAGGGAAAACATCCAATAGGCTCTAAACAAAAAACCCGTGATGGTGGATTGAACAAATTTGGGGAGCCATGAGGGGCACAAGAGAGAATCATTTTGTCAGAGTTTCATTGAAATACACAAAGAAACTTAGTACCGACAAGCTAAAAAACATGGAATTATTTCCAGTTGGCTAAATTGCTTTTCTGTGAGTTTGAAACTCTTTTGCTACCTAGTGTATCAGCTTTGAGAAACTTGAACTAGGACAGGAGCACAGTGTGCTTTTGTGATCTGAAGTGCTTTTCTGCATTTTCAAAGTTCTAGCATTAACCATTGAGGAATTAATCTACAGGCGTTTTCAGTGAAATTCGCCTAATTAGGGTAAACATCCAATAGGCTCTAAACAAAAAACCCGTGATGGTGGATTGACCAAATTTGGGGAGCCATGAGGGGCACAAGAGAGAATCATTTTGTCAGAGTTTCATTGAAATACACAAAGAAACCTAGTACCCACAAGCTAAGAAACATGAAATTATTTCCAGTTGGCGAAAATCGCTTTTTGTGTGAGTTTGAAACTCTTTTGCTACCTAGTGATTCAGCTTTGAGAGATACTTGAACCAGGACAGAAGCACAGTGTGCTCTTGTGAACTAAAGTCTTGTTCTGCCTTTTTTAAAGTTCTAGCATTAACCATTTAGGAATTAAACTCACAGGCGTTTTCAGGCATTTTCGCCTAATCAGGGTAAACATCCAATAGAGTGTAAACAAAACACCCTTGATGGTGGGATGACCAAATTTGTGGAGCCATGAGGGGCACAAGAGAGAATCATTTTGTCAGAGCTTCATTGAAATACACAAAGAAACCTAGTACCCAGAAGCTAAGAAACTTGGATTTATTTCCAGTTGGCTAAACCGCTTTTCTGTGAGTTTGAAACTCTTTTGCTACCTAGTGATTCAGCTTTGAGATACTTGAACCAGGACAGGAGCACAGTGTGCTCTTGTTAACTAAAGTGTTGTTCTGCGTTTTTAAAGTTCTAGCATTAACCATTTAAGAATTAAACTCACAGGCGTTTTCAGGCATTTTCGCGTAATCAGGGTAAACATCTAGTAGACTGTAAACAAAACACCCTTGATGGTGGGATGACCACACTTGGGGAGCCTTGAGGGGCACATGAGAGAATCATTTTTTCAGAGTTTCATTGAAATACACAAAGAAACCTAGTGCCCCAGTAGCTAAGAAACTTGGAATTATTTCCAGTTCCCTAAAACGCTTTTCTGTGAGTTTGAAACTCTTTTGTTACCTAGTGATTCAGCTTTGAGATACTTGAACCAGGAACGAAGCACAGTGTGCTCTTTTGATCTAAAGTGCTTTTCTGCATTTTCAAAGTTCTAGCATTAACCATTGAGGAATTAATCTAACAGGCGTTTTCAGTGAAATTCGCCTAATCAGGGTAAACATCCATTAGGCTCTAAACAAAACACCCGTGATGGTGGATTGACCAAATTTGGGGAGCTATGAGGGGCACAAGAGAGAATCTTTTTGTCAGAGTTTCATTGAAATACACAAAGAAACCTAGTACCCACAAGCTAAGAAACATGGAATTATTTCCAGTTGTCTAAAACGCTTTTCTGTGAGTTTGAAACTCTTTTGCTACCTAGTGATTCAGCTTTGAGTTACTTGAAACAGGAGAGAAGCACAGTGTGCTCTTGTGAACTAAAGTGTTGTTCTGCGTTTTGAAAGTTCTAGCATTAACCATTTAAGAATTAAACTCACAGGCGTTTTCAGGCATTTTCGCCTAATCAGGGTAAACATCTAATAGACTGTAAACAAAACACCCTTGATGGTGGGATGACCACACTTGGGGAGCCTTGAGGGCACATGAGAGAATCATTTTTTCAGAGTTTCATTGAAATACACAAAGAAACCTAGTGCCCAGAAGCTAAGAAACTTGGAATTATTTCCAGTTCGCTAAAACGCTTTTCTGTGAGTTTGAAACTCTTTTGTTACCTAGTGATTCAGCTTTGAGATACTTGAACCAGGAAAGAAGCACAGTGTGCTCTTGTGATCTGAAGGGCTTTTCTGCATTTTCAAAGTTCTAGCATTAACCATTGAGGAATTAAACTACAGGAGATTTCAGTGAAATTTGCCTAATCAGGGTAAACATCCAATAGGCTCTAAACAAAAAACCCGTGATGGTGGATTGAACAAATTTGCGGATCCATGAGGGGCACAAGAGAGAATCATTTTGTCAGAGTTTCATTGAAATTCACAAAGAAACCTAGTACCCACAAGCTACGAAACTTGGAATTATTTCCAGTTGGCTAAACCGCTTTTCTGTGAGTTTGAAACTCTTTTGCTACCTAGTGATTCAGCTTTGAGATACTTGAACCAGGACAGGAGCACAGTGTGCTTTTGTGATCTGAAGTGCTTTTCTGCATTTTCAAAGTTCTAGCATTAACCACTGAGGAACTAAACTACAGGAGATTTCAGTGAAATTTGCCTAATCAGGGTAAACATCCAATAGGCTCTAAACAAAAAACCCGTGATTGTGGATTGAACAAATTTGGGGATCCATGAGGGGCACAAGAGAGAATCATTTTGTCAGAGTTTCATTGAAATACACAAAGAAACCTAGTACCCACAAGCTAAGAAACATGGAATTATTTCCAGTTGTCTACAATGCTTTTCTGTGAGTTTGAAACTCTTTTTCTACCTAGTGATTCAGCTTTGAGATACTTGAACAAGGAGAGAAGCACAGTGTGCTCTTGTGAACTAAAGTGTTGTTCTGCATTTTTAAAGTTCTAGCATTAACCATTTAAGAATTAAACTCACAGGCGTTTTCAGGCATTTTCGCCTAATCAGGGTAAACATCCAATAGACTGTAAAAACAAAACACCCTTGATGGTCTGATGACCAAACTTGGGGAGCCTTGAGGGGCACATGAGAGAATCATTTTTTCAGAGTTTCATTGAAATACACAAAGAAACCTAGTGCCCAGAAGCTAAGAAACATGGAATTATTTCCAGTTTGCTAAAACGCTTTTCTGTGAGTTTGAAACTCTTTTGTTACCTAGTGATTCAGCTTTGAGATACTTGAACCAGGAAAGAAGCACAGTGTGCTCTTGTGATCTGAAGGGCTTTTCTGCATTTTCAAAGTTCTAGCATTAACCATTGAAAAATTAAACTACAGGAGTTTTCAGTGAAATTCGTCTAATCAGGGTAAGCATCCAATAGGCTCTAAACAAAAAACCCGTGATGGTGGATTGACCAAATTTGGGGAGCCATGAGGGGCACAAGAGAGAATCATTTTGTCAGAGTTTCATTGAAATACACAAAGAAACCTAGTACCCACAAGCTAAGAAACATGAAATTATTTCCAGTTGGCGAAATCGCTTTTGTGTGAGTTTGAAACTCTTTTGCTACCTAGTGATTCAGCTTTGAGATAATTGAACCAGGACAGAAGCACAGTGTGCTCTTGTGAACTAAAGTCTTGTTCTGCGTTTTTAAAGTTCTAGCATTAACCATTTAGGAATTAAACTCACAGGCGTTTTCAGGCATTTTCGCCTAATCAGGGTAAACATCCAATAGAGTGTAAACAAAACACCCTTGAGGGTGGGATGACCAAATTTGTGGAGCCATGAGGGGCACAAGAGAGAATGATTTTGTCAGAGCTTCATTGAAATACACAAAGAAACCTAGTATCCAGAAGCTAAGAAACTTGGATTTATTTCCAGTTGGCTAAACCGCTTTTCTGTGAGTTTGAAACTCTTTTGCTACCTACTGATTCAGCTTTGAGATACTTGAACCAGGACAGGAGCACAGTGTGCTCTTGTTAACTAAAGTGTTGTTCTGCGTTTTTAAAGTTCTAGCATTAACCATTTAAGAATTAAACTCACAGGCGTTTTCAGGCATTTTCGCGTAATCAGGGTAAACATCTAGTAGACTGTAAACAAAACACCCTTGATGGTGGGATGACCACACTTGGGGAGCCTTGAGGGGCACATGAGAGAATCATTTTTTCAGAGTTTCATTGAAATACACAAAGAAACCTAGTGCCCAGTAGCTAAGAAACTTGGAATTATTTCCAGTTCCCTAAAACGCTTTTCTGTGAGTTTGAAACTCTTTTGTTACCTAGTGATTCAGCTTTGAGATACTTGAACCAGGAAAGAAGCACAGTGTGCTCTTTTGATCTGAAGTGCTTTTCTGCATTTTCAAAGTTCTAGCATTAACCATTGAGGAATTAATCTAACAGGCGTTTTCAGTGAAATTCGCCTAATCAGGGTAAACATCCAATAGGCTCTAAACAAAACACCCGTGA
Source organism: Tamias sibiricus (assembly GCA_025594165.1). NCBI lineage: Eukaryota > Metazoa > Chordata > Mammalia > Rodentia > Sciuridae > Tamias > Tamias sibiricus. Next base: position 92,233 of record JAKELJ010000097.1, on the reverse strand, counting down.
TGGTGGATTGACCAAATTTGGGGAGCTATGAGAAGCACAAGAGAGAATCTTTTTGTCAGAGTTTCATTGAAATACACAAAGAAACCTAGTACCCACAAGCTAAGAAACATGGAATTATTTCCAGTTGTCTAAAACGCTTTTCTGTGAGTTTGAAACTCTTTTGCTACCTAGTGATTCAGCTTTGAGTTACTTGAAACAGGAGAGAAGCACAGTGTGCTCTTGTGAACTAAAGTGTTGTTCTGCGTTTTGAAAGTTCTAGCATTAACCATTTAAGAATTAAACTCACAGGCGTTTTTCAGGCATTTTCGCCTAATCAGGGTAAACATCTAATAGACTGTAAACAAAACACCCTTGATGGTGGGATGACCACACTTGGGGAGCCTTGAGGGGCACATGAGAGAATCATTTTTTCAGAGTTTCATTGAAATACACAAAGAAACCTAGTGCCCAGTAGCTAAGAAACTTGGAATTATTTCCAGTTCCCTAAAACGCTTTTCTGTGAGTTTGAAACTCTTTTGTTACCTAGTGATTCAGCTTTGAGATACTTGAACCAGGAACGAAGCACAGTGTGCTCTTGTCATCTGAAGTGCTTTTCTGCATTTTCAAAGTTCTAGCATTAACCATTGAGGAATTAATCTAAGAGGCGTTTTCAGTGAAATTCGCCTAATCAGGGTAAACATCCAATAGGCTCTAAAAAAAAACCCGTGATGGTGGGATGACCAAATATGGGGAGCCATGAGGGGCACATGAGAGAATCATTTTTCAGAGTTTCATTGAAATACACAAAGAAACCTAGTGCCCAGTAGCTAAGAAACTTGGAATTATTTCCAGTTCCCTAAAACGCTTTTCTGTGAGTTTGAAAATCTTTTGCTACCTAGTGATTCAGCTTTGAGATACTTGAACCAGGACAGGAGCACAGTATGCTCTTGTGATCTGAAGTGCTTTTCTGCATTTTCAAAGTTCTAGCATTAACCATTGAGGAATTAAACTACAGGAGATTTCAGTGAAATTTGCCTAATCAGGGTAAACATCCAATAGGCTCTAAACAAAAAACCCGTGATGGTGGATTGAACAAATTTGCGGATACATGAGGGGCACAAGAGAGAATCATTTTGTCAGAGTTTCATTGAAATACACAAAGAAACCTAGTACCCACAAGCTACGAAACTTGGAATTATTTCCAGTTGGCTAAACCGCTTTTCTGTGAGTTTGAAACTCTTTTGCTACCTAGTGATTCAGCTTTGAGATACTTGAACCAGGACAGGAGCACAGTGTGCTCTTGTGATCTGAAGTGCTTTTCTGCATTTTCAAAGTTCTAGCATTAACCATTGAGGAACTAAACTACAGGAGATTTCAGTGAAATTTGCCTAATCAGGGTAAACATCCATTAGGCTCTAAACAAAAAACCTGTGATTGTGGATTGAACAAATTTGGGGATCCATGAGGGGCACAAGAGAGAATCATTTTGTCAGAGTTTCATTGAAATACACAAAGAAACCTAGTACCCACAAGCTAAGAAACATGGAATTATTTCCAGTTGTCTACAATGCTTTTCTGTGAGTTTGAAACTCTTTTTTCTACCTAGTGATTCAGCTTTGAGATACTTGAACCAGGAGAGAAGCACAGTGTGCTCTTGTGAACTAAAGTGTTGATCTGCATTTTTAAAGTTCTAGCATTAACCATTTAAGAATTAAACTAACAGGCGTTTTTAGGCATTTTCGCCTAATCAGGGTAAACATCCAATAGACTGTAAACAAAACACCCTTGATGGTCTGATGACCAAACTTGGGGAGCCTTGAGGGGCACATGAGAGAATCATTTTTTCAGAGTTTCATTGAAATACACAAAGAAACCTAGTGCCCAGAAGCTAAGAAACCTGGAATTATTTCCAGTTCCCTAAAACGCTTTTCTGTGAGTTTGAAACTCATTTGTTACCTAGTGATTCAGCTTTGAGATACTTGAACCAGGAAAGAAGCACAGTGTGCTCTTGTGATCTGAAGTGCTTTTTTTTTTCTGCATTTTCAAAGTTCTAGCATTAACCATTGAAAAATTAAACTACAGGAGTTTTCAGTGAAATTCGTCTAATCAGGGTAAGCATCCAATAGGCTCTAAACAAAAAACCCGTGATGGTGGATTGACCAAATTTGGGGAGCCTTGAGGGGCACAAGAGAGAATCATTTTGTCAGAGTTTCATTGAAATACACAAAGAAACCTAGTACCCACAAGCTAAGAAACATGAAATTATTTCCAGTTGGCGAAATCGCTTTTGTGTGAGTTTGAAACTCTTTTGCTACCTAGTGATTCAGCTTTGAGATACTTGAACCAGGACAGGAGCACAGTGTGCTCTTGTGATCTGAAGTGCTTTTCTGCATTTTCAAAGTTCTAGCATTAACCATTGAGGAATTAAACTACAGGAGATTTCAGTGAAATTTGCCTAATCAGGGTAAACATCCAATAGGCTCTAAACAAAAAACCTGTGATTGTGGATTGAACAAATTTTGGGGATCCATGAGGGGCACAAGAGAGAATCATTTTGTCAGAGTTTCATTGAAATACACAAAGAAACCTAGTACCCACAAGCTAAGAAACATGGAATTATTTCCAGTTGTCTACAATGCTTTTCTGTGAGTTTGAAACTCTTTTGCTACCTAGTGATTCAGCTTTGAGATACTTGAACCAGGAGAGAAGCACAGTGTGCTCTTGTGAACTAAAGTGTTGTTCTGCATTTTTAAAGTTCTAGCATTAACCATTTAAGAATTAAACTCACAGGCGTTTTCAGGCATTTTCGCCTAATCAGGGTAAACATCCAATAGACTGTAAACAAAACACCCTTGATGGTCTGATGACCAAACTTGGGGAGCCTTGAGGGGCACATGAGAGAATCATTTTTTCAGAGTTTCATTGAAATACACAAAGAAACCTAGTGCCCAGAAGCTAAGAAACATGGAATTATTTCCAGTTCGCTAAAACGCCTTTCTGTGAGTTTGAAACTCTTTTGCTACCTAGTGATTCAGCTTTGAGATACTTGAACCAGGAAAGAAGCACAGTGTGCTCTTGTGATCTGAAGGGCTTTTCTGCATTTTCAAAGTTCTAGCATTAACCATTGAAAAATTAAACTACAGGAGTTTTCAGTGAAATTCGTCTAATCAGGGTAAGCATCCAATAGGCTCTAAACAAAAAACCCGTTATGGTGGATTGACCAAATTTGGGGAGCCATGAGGGGCCCAAGAGAGAATCATTTTGTCAGAGTTTCATTGAAATACACAAAGAAACCTAGTACCCACAAGCTAAGAAACATGAAATTATTTCCAGTTGGCGAAATCGCTTATGTGTGAGTTTGAAACTCTTTGCTACCTAGTGATTCAGCTTTGAGATACTTGAACCAGGACAGAAGCACAGTGTGCTCTTGTGAACTAAAGTGTTGTTCTGCATTTTTAAAGTTCTAGCATTAACCATTTAAGAATTAAACTCACAGCCTTTTTCAGGCATTTTCGCCTAATCAGGGTAAACATCCAATAGGCTCTAAACAAAAAACCCGTGATGGTGGGATGACCAAATTTGGGGAGCCATGAGGGGCACAAGAGAGAATCATTTTGTCAGAGTTTCATTGAAATACACAAAGAAACCTAGTACCCACAAGCTACGAAACTTGGAATTATTTCCAGTTGGCTAAACCGCTTTTCTGTGAGTTCGAAACTCTTTTGCTACCTAGTGATTCAGCTTTGAGATACTTGAACCAGGACAGGAGCACAGTGTGCTCTTGTGATCTGAAGTGCTTTTCTGCATTTTCAAAGTTCTAGCATTAACCATTGAGGAACTAAACTACAGGAGATTTCAGTGAAATTTGCCTAATCAGGGTAAACATCCATTAGGCTCTAAACAAAAAACCTGTGATTGTGGATTGAACAAATTTGGGGATCCATGAGGGGCACAAGAGAGAATCATTTTGTCAGAGTTTCATTGAAATACACAAAGAAACCTAGTACCCACAAGCTAAGAAACATGAAATTATTTCCAGTTGGCGAAATCGCTTTTGTGTGAGTTTGAAACTCTTTTGCTACCTAGTGATTCAGCTTTGAGATACTTGAACCAGGAAAGAAGCACAGTGTGCTCTTTTGATCTGAAGTGCTTTTCTGCATTTTCAAAGTTCTAGCATTAACCATTGAGGAATTAATCTAACAGGCGTTTTCAGTGAAATTCGCCTAATCAGGGTAAACATCCAATAGGCTCTAAACAAAACACCCGTGATGGTGGATTGACCAAATTTGGGGAGCTATGAGGGGCACAAGAGAGAATCTTTTTGTCAGAGTTTCATTGAAATACACAAAGAAACCTAGTACCCACAAGCTAAGAAACATGGAATTATTTCCAGTTGTCTAAAACGCTTTTCTGTGAGTTTGAAACTCTTTTGCTACCTAGTGATTCAGCTTTGAGTTACTTGAAACAGGAGAGAAGCACAGTGTGCTCTTGTGAACTAAAGTGTTGTTCTGCGTTTTTGAAAGTTCTAGCATTAACCATTTAAGAATTAAACTCACAGGCATTTTCAGGCATTTTCGCCTAATCAGGGTAAACATCTAATAGACTGTAAACAAAACACCCTTGATGGTGGGATGACCACACTTGGGGAGCCTTGAGGGGCACATGAGAGAATCATTTTTTCAGAGTTTCATTGAAATACACAAAGAAACCTAGTGCCCAGTAGCTAAGAAACTTGGAATTATTTCCAGTTCCCTAAAACGCTTTTCTGTGAGTTTGAAACTCTTTTGTTACCTAGTGATTCAGCTTTGAGATACTTGAACCAGGAACGAAGCACAGTGTGCTCTTGTCATCTGAAGTGCTTTTCTGCATTTTCAAAGTTCTAGCATTAACCACTGAGGAATTAATCTAACAGGCGTTTTCAGTGAAATTCGCCTAATCAGGGTAAACATCCAATAGGCTCTAAACAAAAAACCCGTGATGGTGTGATGACCAAATATGGGGAGCCATGAGGGGCACATGAGAGAATCATTTTTTCAGAGTTTCATTGAAATACACAAAGAAACCTAGTGCCCAGTAGCTAAGAAACTTGGAATTATTTCCAGTTCCCTAAAACGCTTTTCTGTGAGTTTGAAACTCTTTTGCTACCTAGTGATTCAGCTTTGAGATACTTGAACCAGGACAGGAGCACAGTATGCTCTTGTGATCTGAAGTGCTTTTCTGCATTTTCAAAGTTCTAGCATTAACCATTGAGGAATTAAACTACAGGAGATTTCAGTGAAATTTGCCTAATCAGGGTAAACATCCAATAGGCTCTAAACAAAAAACCCGTGATGGTGGATTGAACAAATTTGCGGATACATGAGGGGCACAAGAGAGAATCATTTTGTCAGAGTTTCATTGAAATACACAAAGAAACCTAGTACCCACAAGCTACGAAACTTGGAATTATTTCCAGTTGGCTAAACCGCTTTTCTGTGAGTTTGAAACTCTTTTGCTACCTAGTGATTCAGCTTTGAGATACTTGAACCAGGACAGGAGCACAGTGTGCTCTTGTGATCTGAAGTGCTTTTCTGCATTTTCAAAGTTCTAGCATTAACCATTGAGGAACTAAACTACAGGAGATTTCAGTGAAATTTGCCTAATCAGGGTAAACATCCATTAGGCTCTAAACAAAAACCTGTGATTGTGGATTGAACAAATTTGGGGATCCATGAGGGGCACAAGAGAGAATCATTTTGTCAGAGTTTCATTGAAATACACAAAGAAACCTAGTACCCACAAGCTAAGAAACATGGAATTATTTCCAGTTGTCTACAATGCTTTTCTGTGAGTTTGAAACTCTTTTTCTACCTAGTGATTCAGCTTTGAGATACTTGAACCAGGAGAGAAGCACAGTGTGCTCTTGTGAACTAAAGTGTTGATCTGCATTTTTAAAGTTCTAGCATTAACCATTTAAGAATTAAACTCACAGGCGTTTTTAGGCATTTTCGCCTAATCAGGGTAAACATCCAATAGACTGTAAACAAAACACCCTTGATGGTCTGATGACCAAACTTGGGGAGCCTTGAGGGCACATGAGAGAATCATTTTTTCAGAGTTTCATTGAAATACACAAAGAAACCTAGTGCCCAGAAGCTAAGAAACCTGGAATTATTTCCAGTTCCCTAAAACGCTTTTCTGTGAGTTTGAAACTCATTTGTTACCTAGTGATTCAGCTTTGAGATACTTGAACCAGGAAAGAAGCACAGTGTGCTCTTGTGATCTGAAGTGCTTTTCTGCATTTTCAAAGTTCTAGCATTAACCATTGAAAAATTAAACTACAGGAGTTTTCAGTGAAATTCGTCTAATCAGGGTAAGCATCCAATAGGCTCTAAACAAAAAACCCGTGATGGTGGATTGACCAAATTTGGGGAGCCTTGAGGGGCACAAGAGAGAATCATTTTGTCAGAGTTTCATTGAAATACACAAAGAAACCTAGTACCCACAAGCTAAGAAACATGAAATTATTTCCAGTTGGCGAAATCGCTTTTGTGTGAGTTTGAAACTCTTTTGCTACCTAGTGATTCAGCTTTGAGATACTTGAACCAGGACAGGAGCACAGTGTGCTCTTGTGATCTGAAGTGCTTTTCTGCATTTTCAAAGTTCTAGCATTAACCATTGAGGAATTAAACTACAGGAGATTTCAGTGAAATTTGCCTAATCAGGGTAAACATCCAATAGGCTCTAAACAAAAAACCTGTGATTGTGGATTGAACAAATTTGGGGATCCATGAGGGGCACAAGAGAGAATCATTTTGTCAGAGTTTCATTGAAATACACAAAGAAACCTAGTACCCACAAGCTAAGAAACATGGAATTATTTCCAGTTGTCTACAATGCTTTTCTGTGAGTTTGAAACTCTTTTGCTACCTAGTGATTCAGCTTTGAGATACTTGAACCAGGAGAGAAGCACAGTGTGCTCTTGTGAACTAAAGTGTTGTTCTGCATTTTTAAAGTTCTAGCATTAACCATTTAAGAATTAAACTCACAGGCGTTTTCAGGCATTTTCGCCTAATCAGGGTAAACATCCAATAGACTGTAAACAAAACACCCTTGATGGTCTGATGACCAAACTTGGGGAGCCTTGAGGGGCACATGAGAGAATCATTTTTTCAGAGTTTCATTGAAATACACAAAGAAACCTAGTGCCCAGAAGCTAAGAAACATGGAATTATTTCCAGTTCGCTAAAACGCCTTTCTGTGAGTTTGAAACTCTTTTGCTACCTAGTGATTCAGCTTTGAGATACTTGAACCAGGAAAGAAGCACAGTGTGCTCTTGTGATCTGAAGGGCTTTTCTGCATTTTCAAAGTTCTAGCATTAACCATTGAAAAATTAAACTACAGGAGTTTTCAGTGAAATTCGTCTAATCAGGGTAAGCATCCAATAGGCTCTAAACAAAAAACCCGTTATGGTGGATTGACCAAATTTGGGGAGCCATGAGGGGCCCAAGAGAGAATCATTTTGTCAGAGTTTCATTGAAATACACAAAGAAACCTAGTACCCACAAGCTAAGAAACATGAAATTATTTCCAGTTGGCGAAATCGCTTATGTGTGAGTTTGAAACTCTTTGCTACCTAGTGATTCAGCTTTGAGATACTTGAACCAGGACAGAAGCACAGTGTGCTCTTGTGAACTAAAGTGTTGTTCTGCATTTTTAAAGTTCTAGCATTAACCATTTAAGAATTAAACTCACAGCCTTTTTCAGGCATTTTCGCCTAATCAGGGTAAACATCCAATAGGCTCTAAACAAAAAACCCGTGATGGTGGGATGACCAAATTTGGGGAGCCATGAGGGGCACAAGAGAGAATCATTTTGTCAGAGTTTCATTGAAATACACAAAGAAACCTAGTACCCACAAGCTACGAAACTTGGAATTATTTCCAGTTGGCTAAACCGCTTTTCTGTGAGTTCGAAACTCTTTTGCTACCTAGTGATTCAGCTTTGAGATACTTGAACCAGGACAGGAGCACAGTGTGCTCTTGTGATCTGAAGTGCTTTTCTGCATTTTCAAAATTCTAGCATTAACCATTGAGGAATTAAACTACAGGCTTTTTCAGTGAAATTCGCCTAATCAGGGTAAATATCCAATAGGCTCTAAACAAAAAACCCTTGATGGTGGATTGACCAAACTTGGGGATCCATGAGGGGCACAAGAGAGAATCATTTTGTCAGAGCTTCATTGAAATACACAAAGAAACCTAGTACCCAGAAGCTAAGAAACATGGAATTATTTCCAGTTGGCTAAAACGCTTTTTTGTGAGTTTGAAACTCTTTTGCTACCTAGTGATTCAGCTTTGAGATACTTGAACCAGGAGAGAAGCACAGTGTGCTCTTGTGAACTAAAGTGTTGTTCTGAGTTTTTAAAGTTCTAGCATTAACCATTTAAGAATTTAACTCACAGGCATTTTCAGGCATTTTCGCCTAATCAGGGTAAACATCCAATAGACTGTAAACAAAACACCCTTGATGGTGGGATGACCAAATTTGTGGAGCCATGAGGGGCACAAGAGAGAATCATTTTGTCAGAGCTTCATTGAAATACACAAAGAAACCTAGTACCCAGAAGCTAAGAAACTTGGATTTATTTCCAGTTGGCTAAACCGCTTTTCTGTGAGTTTGAAACTCTTTTGCTACCTAGTGATTCAACTTTGAGATACTTGAACCAGGACAGGAGCACAGTGTGCTCTTGTGATCTGAAGTGCATTTCTGCATTTTCAAAGTTCTAGCATTAACCATTGAGGAATTAAACTACAGGCGTTTTCAGTGAAATTCGCCTAATCAAGGTAAACATCCAATAGGCTCTAAACAAAAAACCCGTGATGGTGGATTGACCACATTTGGGGAGCCATGAGGGGCACAAAGAGAATCATTATGTCAAAGTTTCATTGAAATATACAAAGAAACCTAGTACACACAAGCTGAGCAACATGGAATTATTTCCAGTTGTCTAAAACGCTTTTCTGTGAGTTTGAAACTCTTTTGCTACCTAGTGATTCAGCTTTGAGATACTTGAACCAGGACAGAAGCACAGTGTGCTCTTGTGAACTAAAGTGTTGTTCTGCGTTTTTAATGTTCTAGCATTAACCATTCAAGAAGTAAACTCACAGGCGTTTTCAGGCATTTTCGCCTAATCAGGGTAAACATCCAATAGACTGTAAACAAAACACCCTTGATGGTGGGATGACCAAACATGGGGAGCATTGAGGATGACAAGAGAGAATCATTTTTTCAGAGTTTCATTGAAATACACAAAGAATCCTAGTGCCCAGAAGCTAAGAAACATGGAATTATTTCCATATCGCTAAAACGCTTTTCTGTGAGTTTGAAACTCTTTTGTTACCTAGTGATTCAGCTTTGAGATACTTGAACCAGGACAGGAGCACAGTGTGCTCTTGTGATCTGAAGTGCTTTTCTGCATTTTCAAAGTTCTAACATTAACCATTGAGGAATTAAATTCCAGGCGTTTTCAGTGAAATTCGCCAAATCAGGGTAAACATCCAATAGACTGTAAACAAAAGACCCTTAATGGTGGGATGACCAAACTTATGGAGCCTTGAGGGGCACATGAGAGAATCATTTTTTCACAGTTTCATTGAAATACACAAAGAAACCTAGTGCCCAGAAGCTAAGAAACATGGAATTATTTCCAGTTCGCTAAAACGCTTTTCTGTGAGTTTGAAACTCTTTTGTTACCTAGTGATTCAGCTTTGAGATACTTGAACCAGGAAAGAAGCACAGTGTGCTCTTGTGATCTGAAGTGCTTTTCTGCATTTTCAAAGTTCTAGCATTAACCATTGAAAAATTAAACTACAGGAGTTTTCAGTGAAATTCGTCTAATCAGGGTAAGCATCCAATAGGCTCTAAACAAAAAACCCGTGATGGTGGATTGACCAAATTTGGGGAGCCTTGAGGGGCACAAGAGAGAATCATTTTGTCAGAGTTTCATTGAAATACACAAAGAAACCTAGTACCCACAAGCTAAGAAACATGAAATTATTTCCAGTTGGCGAAATCGCTTTTGTGTGAGTTTGAAACTCTTTTGCTACCTAGTGATTCAGCTTTGAGATACTTGAACCAGGACAGGAGCACAGTGTGCTCTTGTGATCTGAAGTGCTTTTCTGCATTTTCAAAGTTCTAGCATTAACCATTGAGGAATTAAACTACAGGAGATTTCAGTGAAATTTGCCTAATCAGGGTAAACATCCAATAGGCTCTAAACAAAAAACCTGTGATTGTGGATTGAACAAATTTGGGGATCCATGAGGGGCACAAGAGAGAATCATTTTGTCAGAGTTTCATTGAAATACACAAAGAAACCTAGTACCCACAAGCTAAGAAACATGGAATTATTTCCAGTTGTCTACAATGCTTTTCTGTGAGTTTGAAACTCTTTTGCTACCTAGTGATTCAGCTTTGAGATACTTGAACCAGGAGAGAAGCACAGTGTGCTCTTGTGAACTAAAGTGTTGTTCTGCATTTTTAAAGTTCTAGCATTAACCATTTAAGAATTAAACTCACAGGCGTTTTCAGGCATTTTCGCCTAATCAGGGTAAACATCCAATAGACTGTAAACAAAACACCCTTGATGGTCTGATGACCAAACTTGGGGAGCCTTGAGGGGCACATGAGAGAATCATTTTTTTCAGAGTTTCATTGAAATACACAAAGAAACCTAGTGCCCAGAAGCTAAGAAACATGGAATTATTTCCAGTTCGCTAAAACGCCTTTCTGTGAGTTTGAAACTCTTTTGCTACCTAGTGATTCAGCTTTGAGATACTTGAACCAGGAAAGAAGCACAGTGTGCTCTTGTGATCTGAAGGGCTTTTCTGCATTTTCAAAGTTCTAGCATTAACCATTGAAAAATTAAACTACAGGAGTTTTCAGTGAAATTCGTCTAATCAGGGTAAGCATCCAATAGGCTCTAAACAAAAAACCCGTTATGGTGGATTGACCAAATTTGGGGAGCCATGAGGGGCCCAAGAGAGAATCATTTTGTCAGAGTTTCATTGAAATACACAAAGAAACCTAGTACCCACAAGCTAAGAAACATGAAATTATTTCCAGTTGGCGAAATCGCTTATGTGTGAGTTTGAAACTCTTTGCTACCTAGTGATTCAGCTTTGAGATACTTGAACCAGGACAGAAGCACAGTGTGCTCTTGTGAACTAAAGTGTTGTTCTGCATTTTTAAAGTTCTAGCATTAACCATTTAAGAATTAAACTCACAGCCTTTTTCAGGCATTTTCGCCTAATCAGGGTAAACATCCAATAGGCTCTAAACAAAAAACCCGTGATGGTGGGATGACCAAATTTGGGGAGCCATGAGGGGCACAAGAGAGAATCATTTTGTCAGAGTTTCATTGAAATACACAAAGAAACCTAGTACCCACAAGCTACGAAACTTGGAATTATTTCCAGTTGGCTAAACCGCTTTTCTGTGAGTTCGAAACTCTTTTGCTACCTAGTGATTCAGCTTTGAGATACTTGAACCAGGACAGGAGCACAGTGTGCTCTTGTGATCTGAAGTGCTTTTCTGCATTTTCAAAATTCTAGCATTAACCATTGAGGAATTAAACTACAGGCTTTTTCAGTGAAATTCGCCTAATCAGGGTAAATATCCAATAGGCTCTAAACAAAAAACCCTTGATGGTGGATTGACCAAACTTGGGGATCCATGAGGGGCACAAGAGAGAATCATTTTGTCAGAGCTTCATTGAAATACACAAAGAAACCTAGTACCCAGAAGCTAAGAAACATGGAATTATTTCCAGTTGGCTAAAACGCTTTTTTGTGAGTTTGAAACTCTTTTGCTACCTAGTGATTCAGCTTTGAGATACTTGAACCAGGAGAGAAGCACAGTGTGCTCTTGTGAACTAAAGTGTTGTTCTGAGTTTTTAAAGTTCTAGCATTAACCATTTAAGAATTTAACTCACAGGCATTTTCAGGCATTTTCGCCTAATCAGGGTAAACATCCAATAGACTGTAAACAAAACACCCTTGATGGTGGGATGACCAAATTTGTGGAGCCATGAGGGGCACAAGAGAGAATCATTTTGTCAGAGCTTCATTGAAATACACAAAGAAACCTAGTACCCAGAAGCTAAGAAACTTGGATTTATTTCCAGTTGGCTAAACCGCTTTTCTGTGAGTTTGAAACTCTTTTGCTACCTAGTGATTCAACTTTGAGATACTTGAACCAGGACAGGAGCACAGTGTGCTCTTGTGATCTGAAGTGCTTTTCTGCATTTTCAAAGTTCTAGCATTAACCATTGAGGAATTAAACTACAGGCGTTTTCAGTGAAATTCGCCTAATCAAGGTAAACATCCAATAGGCTCTAAACAAAAAACCCGTGATGGTGGATTGACCACATTTGGGGAGCCATGAGGGGCACAAAGAGAATCATTATGTCAAAGTTTCATTGAAATATACAAAGAAACCTAGTACACACAAGCTGAGAAACATGGAATTATTTCCAGTTGTCTAAAACGCTTTTCTGTGAGTTTGAAACTCTTTTGCTACCTAGTGATTCAGCTTTGAGATACTTGAACCAGGACAGAAGCACAGTGTGCTCTTGTGAACTAAAGTGTTGTTCTGCGTTTTTAATGTTCTAGCATTAACCATTCAAGAAGTAAACTCACAGGCGTTTTCAGGCATTTTCGCCTAATCAGGGTAAACATCCAATAGACTGTAAACAAAACACCCTTGATGGTGGGATGACCAAACATGGGGAGCATTGAGGATGACAAGAGAGAATCATTTCTTCAGAGTTTCATTGAAATACACAAAGAATCCTAGTGCCCAGAAGCTAAGAAACATGGAATTATTTCCATATCGCTAAAACGCTTTTCTGTGAGTTTGAAACTCTTTTGTTACCTAGTGATTCAGCTTTGAGATACTTGAACCAGGACAGGAGCACAGTGTGCTCTTGTGATCTGAAGTGCTTTTCTGCATTTTCAAAGTTCTAACATTAACCATTGAGGAATTAAATTCCAGGCGTTTTCAGTGAAATTCGCCAAATCAGGGTAAACATCCAATAGACTGTAAACAAAAGACCCTTAATGGTGGGATGACCAAACTTATGGAGCCTTGAGGGGCACATGAGAGAATCATTTTTTCAGAGTTTCATTGAAATACACAAAGAAACCTAGTGCCCAGAAGCTAAGAAACATGGAATTATTTCCAGTTCGCTAAAACGCTTTTCTGTGAGTTTGAAACTCTTTTGTTACCTAGTGATTCAGCTTTGAGATACTTGAACCAGGAAAGAAGCACAGTGTGCTCTTGTGATCTGAAGTGCTTTTCTGCATTTTCAAAGTTCTAGCATTGACCATTGAAAAAATTAAACTACAGGAGTTTTTTCAGTGAAATTCGTCTAATCAGGGTAATCATCCAATAGGCTCTAAACAAAAAACCCGTGATGGTGGATTGACCAAATTTGGGGAGCCATGAGGGGCACAAGAGAGAATCATTTTGTCAGAGTTTCATTGAAATACACAAAGAAACCTAGTACCCACAAGCTAAGAAACATGAAATTATTTCCAGTTGGCGAAATCGCTTTTATGTGAGTTTGAAACTCTATTGCTACCTAGTGAATGAGCTTTGAGATACTTGAACCAGGACAGAAGCACAGTGTGCTCTTGTGAACTAAAGTGTTGTTCTGCATTTTTAAAGTTCTAGCATTAACCATTTAAGAATTAAACTCACAGCCTTTTTCAGGCATTTTCGCCTAATCAGGGTAAACATCCAATAGGCTCTAAACAAAAAACCCGTGATGGTGGGATGACCAAATTTGGGGAGCCATGAGGGGCACAAGAGAGAATCATTTTGTCAGAGTTTCATTGAAATACACAAAGAAACCTAGTACCCACAAGCTACGAAACTTGGAATTATTTCCAGTTGGCTAAACCGCTTTTCTGTGAGTTCGAAACTCTTTTGCTACCTAGTGATTTAGCTTTGAGATACTTGAACCAGGACAGGAGCACAGTGTGCTCTTGTGATCTGAAGTGCTTTTCTGCATTTTCAAAATTCTAGCATTAACCATTGAGGAATTAAACTACAGGCTTTTTCAGTGAAATTCGCCTAATCAGGGTAAATATCCAATAGGCTCTAAACAAAAAACCCTTGATGGTGGATTGACCAAACTTGGGGATCCATGAGGGGCACAAGAGAGAATCATTTTGTCAGAGCTTCATTGAAATACACAAAGAAACCTAGTACCCAGAAGCTAAGAAACATGGAATTATTTCCAGTTGGCTAAAACGCTTTTTTGTGAGTTTGAAACTCTTTTGCTACCTAGTGATTCAGCTTTGAGATACTTGAACCAGGAGAGAAGCACAGTGTGCTCTTGTGAACTAAAGTGTTGTTCTGAGTTTTTAAAGTTCTAGCATTAACCATTTAAGAATTTAACTCACAGGCGTTTTCAGGCATTTTCGCCTAATCAGGGTAAACATCCAATAGACTGTAAACAAAACACCCTTGATGGTGGGATGACCAAATTTGTGGAGCCATGAGGGGCACAAGAGAGAATCATTTTGTCAGAGCTTCATTGAAATACACAAAGAAACCTAGAACCCAGAAGCTAAGAAACTTGGATTTATTTCCAGTTGGCTAAACCGCTTTTCTGTGAGTTTGAAACTCTTTTGCTACCTAGTGATTCAGCTTTGAGATACTTGAACCAGGACAGGAGCACAGTGTGCTCTTGTGAACTAAAGTGTTGTTCTGCGTTTTTTAAAGTTCTAGCATTAACCCTTTAAGAATTAAACTCACAGGCGTTTTCAGTGAAATTCGTCTAATCAGGGTTAACATCCAATATGCTCTAAACAAAAAACCCGTGATGGTGGATTGACCAAATTTGGGGAGCCATGAGGGGCACAAGAGAGAATCATTTTTTCAGAGTTTCATTGAAATACAAAGAAACCTAGTTCCCAGAAGCTAAGAAACATGCAATTATTTCCAGTTCTCTAAAACACTTTTCTGTGAGTTTGAAACTCTTTTCCTACCTAGTGAATGAGCTTTGAGATACTTGAACCAGGACAGAAGCACAGTGTGCTCTTGTGAACTAAAGTCTTGTTCTCCATTTTAAAGTTCTAGCATTAACCATTTAAGAATTAAACTCACAGGCGTTTTCAGGCATTTTCGCCTAATCAGGGTAAACATCCAATAGACTGTAAACAAAACACCCTTGATGGTGGGATGACCAAACTGGGGGAGCCTTGAGGGGCACATGAGAGAATCATTTTTTCAGAGTTTCATTGAAATACCAAAGAAACCTAGTTCCCAGAAGCTAAGAAACATGGAATTATTTCCAGTTCTCTAAAACACTTTTCTGTGAGTTTGAAACTCTTTTCCTACCTAGTAATTCAGCTTTGAGATACTTGAACCAGGACAGGAGCACAGTGTGCTCTTGTGATCTGAAGTGCTTTTCTGCATTTTCAAAGTTCTAGCATTAACCATTGAGGAATTAAACTACAGGGGTTTTCAGTGAAATTCGCCTAATCAAGGTAAACATCCAATAGGCTCTAAACAAAAAACCTGTGATGGTGGATTGACCAAATTTGGGGAGCCATGAGGGGCACAAAGAGAATCATTTTGTCAAAGTTTCATTGAAATATACAAAGAAACCTAGTACACACAAGCTGAGAAACATGGAATTATTTCCAGTTGTCTAAAACGCTTTTCTGTGAGTTTGAAACTCTTTTGCTACCTAGTGATTCAGCTTTGAGATACTTGAACCAGGACAGAAGCACAGTGTGCTCTTGTGAACTAAAGTGTTGTTCTGCGTTTTTAATGTTCTAGCATTAACCATTCAAGAAGTAAACTCACAGGCATTTTCAGGCATTTTCGCCTAATCAGGGTAAACATCCAATAGACTGTAAACAAAACACCCTTGATGGTGGGATGACCAAACATGGGGAGCATTGAAGATGACAAGAGAGATTCATTTCTTCAGAGTTTCATTGAAATACACAAAGAATCCTAGTGCCCAGAAGCTAAGAAACATGGAATTATTTCCATATCGCTAAAAACGCTTTTCTGTGAGTTTGAAACTCTTTTGTTACCTAGTGATTCAGCTTTGAGATACTTGAACCAGGACAGGAGCACAGTGTGCTCTTGTGATCTGAAGTGCTTTTCTGCATTTTCAAAGTTCTAACATTAACCATTGAGGAATTAAATTCCAGGCGTTTTCAGTGAAATTCGCCTAATCAGGGTAAACATCCAATAGACTGTAAACAAAAGACCCTTAATGGTGGGATGACCAAACTTATGGAGCCTTGAGGGGCACATGAGAGAATCATTTTTTCAGAGTTTCATTGAAATACACAAAGAAACCTAGTGCCCAGAAGCTAAGAAACATGGAATTATTTCCAGTTCGCTAAAACGCTTTTCTGTGAGTTTGAAACTCTTTTGTTACCTAGTGATTCAGCTTTGAGATACTTGAACCAAGAAAGAAGCACAATGTGCTCTTGTGATCTGAAGTGTTTTTCTACATTTTCAAAGTTCTAGCATTAACCATTGAGGAATTAAACTAACAGGCGTTTTCAGTGAAATTCGCCTAATCGGGGTAAACATCCAATAGGCTCTAAACTATAAACCCGTGATGGTGGGATGAGCAAATTTGGGAAGCCATGAGGAGCACAAGAGAGAATCATTTTTCAGAGTTTCATTGAAATACACAACGAAACCTAGTATCCGGAAGCTAAGAAACATGGAATTGTTTCCAGTTGGCTAAATCGCTTTCCTGTGAGTTTTGAAACTCTTTTGTTACCTAGTGATTCACCTTTGAGATACTTGAACCAGGACAGGAGCACAGTGTGCTCTTGTGATCTGAAGTGCTTTTCTGCATTTTCAAAGTTCTACCATTAACCATTGAGGAATTAAAGTACAGGTGTTTTCAGTGAAATTCGCCTAATCAGGGTAAACATCCAATAGGCTCTAAACAAAAAACCCGTGATGGTGGATTGACCAAATTTGGGGAGCCATGAGGGGCACAAGAGAGAATCATTTTGTCAGAGTTTCATTGAAATACACAAAGAAACCTAGTACCCAGAAGCTAAGAAACATGGAATTATTTCCAGTTGGCTAAATCGCTTTTTTGTGAGTTTGAAACTCTTTTGCTACCTAGTGACTCAGCTTTGAGATACTTGAACCAGGACAGGAGCACAGTGTGCTCTTGTGATCTGAAGTGCTTTTCTGCATTTTCAAAGTTCTAGCATTAACCATTGAGGACTTAAATTACAGGCGTTTTCAGTGAAATTCGCCTAATCAGCGTAAACATCCAATAGGCTCTAAACAAAAAACCCGTGATGTTGGATTGACCAAATTTGTGGAGCCATGAGGGGCACAAAGAGAATCATTTTGTCAGAGTTTCATTGAAATATACAAAGAATCCTAATACCCACAAGCTAAGAAACATGGAATTATTTCCAGTTGTCTAAAACGCTTTTCTGTGAGTTTGAAACTCTTTTGCTACCTAGAGATTCTGCTTTGAGATACTTGAACTAGGAGAGAAGCACAGTGTGCTCTTGTGAACTAAAGTGTTGTTCTGCATTTTTCAAAGTTCTAGCATTAACCATTCAAGAAGTAAACTCACAGGCGTTTTCAGGCATTTTCGCCTAATCAGGGTAAACATCCAATAAACTGTAAACAAAACACCCTTGATGGTGGGTTGACCAAATTTGGGGAGCCTTGAGGGTCACATGAGAGAATCATTTCTTCAGAGTTTCATTGAAATACACAAAGAA
>JAKELJ010000097.1:41899-74374 GCA_025594165.1 Tamias sibiricus | reverse complement strand
GAAACATGGAATTATTTTATTTCAGTTGATAAAACGCTTTTCTGTGAGTTTGAAACTCTTTATGCTACCTTAGTGATTCAGCCTTGAGATACTTGAACCAGGACAGAAGCACAGTGTGCTCTTGTGATCAGAAGTTGCTTTTCTGCATTTTCAAAGTTCTGCATTAAACATTGAGGAATTAAACTACAGGCGTTTTCAGTGAAATTCGCC
The DNA here is from genome assembly GCA_025594165.1 of Tamias sibiricus. Lineage (NCBI taxonomy): Eukaryota > Metazoa > Chordata > Mammalia > Rodentia > Sciuridae > Tamias > Tamias sibiricus. The sequence goes on along the minus strand of JAKELJ010000097.1, from coordinate 74,164 downwards.
TAATTAGGTTAAACACCATCCAATAGGCACTAAAACAAAAAACCCGTGATGCTGGATTGACCAAAGTTTTGGGGAGCCATGAGGGGCACAAGAGAGAATCATTTTGTCAGAGTTTCATTGAAAATACACAAAGAAACCTAGTGCCCACAAGCTAAGAAACATGGAATTATTTCCAGTTGGCTAAAACGCTTTTCTGTGTGTTGTGAAAAACTCTTTGGCTACCTAGTGATTCATCTTTGAGATACTTGAATCCAGAGAGAGAAGCACAGTGTGCACCTTGTAAACTACAGTGTTTGCTTCGCGTTTTTAAAGTTCTAAGCATTAACCATTAAGAATTAAACTCACAGGACAGTTTGTAATAAAAAAGCCGTGATGGTGAAATGACCAAATTTGAGGAGCCATGAAGGACACAAGAGAGAATCATTTTGTCATAGTTTCATTGAAATACACAAAGAACCTAGTACCCAGATAGACTAATAAACAGGTGGGATTATTTCACGTTCGCTAAACACGCTTTTCTGTGAGTTTGAAAACTCCTTTTTGATACCTAGGTGATTCAGCTTTGAGGATACTTTGAACCAGGACAGAAGCACAGTGTGCTCTTGTGAACTAAAGTGTTGTTCTGCGATTTTTAAAGTTCTAGCATTAAACCTATTTAAGAATTAAACTCACAAGGCGTTTCATCAGGGATTTCGCCTAAGCAGGGTAAACATCCAATAGACTGTAAAAACAAAACACCCTAGGAATTGTTGGGATGACCAAACTTGGGGACCTTGAGGGGCACATGATAGAATTCATTTTTTCAGTGTTTCATTGATAACACAAAGAAACCTTAGTGCCCCCCAGAATCATATGAAACATGGAATTATTTCAGTTCGCTAAAACGCTTTTCTGTGAGTTTGAAACTCTTTTGATACCTAGTGATTCAGCTTTGAGATACTTGAACCAGGACAGAAGCACAGTGTGCTCTTGTGATCTGAAGTGCTTTTCTGCCTTTTCAAAGTTCTAGCTTTAACTATTGAGGAATTAAACTACAAGCGTTTTCAGTGGATGTGAAATTCACCTAATCAGGGTAAATATCCAATAGGCTCTACATAAAAACCCGGGATGGTGTATTGACCAAAATTGAGGAGCCATGAAGGGGCACAAGAGGGAATCATTTTGTCAGAGATTCATTGAAATACACAAAGAAACCTAGTACCCACAAGCTAAAAAACATGGAAGTATTTCCATTTGGCTAAAAAAACGCTTTTGCAGTGAGTTTGAAACTCTTTTTCTACCTACTGATTCAGCTTTGAGATACTTGAACCAGGACAGAAGCACAGTGTGCTCTTGTGAACTAAAGTGCGCTGTTCTGCGTTTTTAAAGTTCTGGCATTCGACCATTTAAGAATTAAACTCACACTATGCGTTTTCAGGCATTTTCGCCGCCTAATCAGGGTAAACACATCCAATAGACTGTAAAAACAAAAACACCCTTGATGGTGGATGACCAAACTTGGGGAGCATATGAGGGGCACATGAGAGAATCATTTTTTTCAGAGTTTCATTGAAATACACAAAGAAACCTAGTAACCAGAAGCTAAGATGCATGGAATTATTTCCAGTACTCTAAAACGATTTTTCTGTGAGTTTGAAACTCTTTTGTTTACCTAGTGATTCAGCTTTGAGATACTTGAACCAGGAAAGAAGCACAGTGTGCTCTTGTGATCTGAAGTGGCTTTTCTGCATTTTCAAAGTTCTAGCATTAACCATTGAGAGGAATTAAATTACAGGCGTTGTTTTACAGTGTGAAATTCGCCTAATCAGGGTAAACATCCAATAGGCTAATAAAACAAAAAATACCCGTGATGGTGGGATTACCAAATTTGGGAGGCCATGGGAGCACTAGAGAGAATCATTTTTGTCAGAGTTTCATTGAAATACACAAAGAAAACCTAGTACCCACAAGCTAAGAAACTTTGAATTATTTCCAGTTGGCTAAAATGGTTTTCCGTGATTTTGAAACTCTTTTGCTACCTCGAGAGAATTCAGCTTTGAGATACTGAGCCAGGACAGAAAGCACAGTGTGCTCTTGTGAACTAAATGTGTTGTTCTGCGTTTTTAAAGTTCTAGCATTAATCATTGAGGAATTAAACTACAGGCGTTTTCAGTGAAATTTGCCTAATCAGGGTAAACATCCAATAGGCTCTAAACAAAAAACCCGTGATCATGGGATGACCAAATTTGGGGAGCCATGAGGGGCACAAGAGGGAATCATTTTGTCACAGTTTCATTTGAAATACACAAAGAAACCTAGTACCCACAAGCTAAAAAAACATGGAATTATTTCCAGTTGGCTAAATTGCTTTTCTGTGAGTTTGAATCTCCTACTTTGCTACCTAGTGATTCAGCTTTGAGATACTTGAACTAGGACAGGAGCACAGTGTGCTTTTGTGATCTGAATGAATGCTTTTCTGCATTTTCAATGTTCTAGCATTAACCATTGAGGAATTAATCTACGGGCGTTTTCAGTGAAATTCGCCTAATTAGGGTAAACATCCAATAGGCTCTAAACAAAAAACCTGTGATGGTGGATTGACCAAATTTGGGGAGCCATGAGGGGCACAAGAGAGAATCATTTTTCTCAGAGTTTTCATTGATATACACAAAGAAAACCTAGTACCTAGAAGCTAAGAAACATGGAATTATTTCAAGTTGGGTTTTTTTTAAACGCTTTTCTGTGAGTTTGAAACTCTTTTGCTACCCTAGTGATTTTCAGCTTTGAGGGCTTACTTGAACCAGGACAGGAAGCAACAGTGTGCTCTTGTGAACTAAAGTGTTGTTTCTGCGTTTTTAAAGTTCTAGCATTAACCATTTAAGAAATTAAACTCACAGACCTTTTTAGGCTATTTTCGCCTAATCAGGGTAAATATCCAATAGACTGTAAACAAAACACCCTTGATGGCTGGGATGACCAAATTTGGAGAGGCCATGAGGGGCACAAGGGAGAATCATTTTCTCAGAGTTTCATTTGAAATACACAAAGAAACCTAGTACCCAGAAGCTATGAAACTTGGAATTATTTCCAGTTGGCTTAACCGCTTTTTCTGTGAGTTTGAAACTCTTTTGCTACCTAGTGATTCAGCTTTGAGATACTTGAACCAGGACAGGAGCACAGTGTGTTCTTGTGATCTGAAGTGCTTTTTCTGCATTTTCAAAGTCTATCATTAATCATTGATGAATTAAACTACAGGCGTTTTCAGTGAAAATTCGCCTAATCAGGGTAAACAATCCAATAGGCTCCTAAAAAAAAAAAACCCGTGATCGTGGGAGACCAAATTTGGGGAGCCATGAGGGGCACAAGAGAGAAATCATTTGTCAGAAGGTTTCATTGAAATACACAAAAGAAACCTAGTACCCACACAAGCTAAAAAACTTGGAATTATTTCCAGTTGGCTAAATTGCTTTTCTGTGAGTTTGAAACTCCTTTGCTACCCTAGTGATTCAGCTTTGAGATACTTGAAACTATCGACAGGAGCACCAGTGTGCTTTTGTGATCTGAAGTGCTTTTCTGCATTTCAAAGTTTAAGCATTAACCATTGAGGAATTAATCTACAGGCGTTTTCAGTGAAATTCGCCTAATTTAGGGTAAACATCCAAATAGGACTCTAAACAAAAAACCCGTGAATGGTGGATTGACCAAATTTGGGGATCCATGAGGGGCACTATAGAGAGAATCATTTTGTCAGAGTTTCAATGAAATACACAAAGAAACCTAGTACCCACAAGCTAAAGAAACTTGGAATTATTTTCCAGTTGGCTATAAATGGTTTTTTTTCCGTGGCTTTTGAAAACCACTTTTGCTACCGAGAGATTCAGCTTTGATGGATACTTGAACCAGGGGACAAGTAAGCACAGTGTGGCTCTTGTGAACTAAAGTGTTGTTCGCGTTTTTAAAGTTCTAGCATTAATCATTGAGGAATTAAACTACAGGCGTTTTCAGTGAAATTTCGCCTAATCAGGGTAAACATCCAATAGGCTCTAAACAAAAAACCCTGTGATCGTGGGATGAGCAAATTGGGGAGCCATGAGGGGCACAAGAGGGGATTCATTTTGGTCAGAGTTTCATTGATTATACACAAAGAAAACCTAGTACCCACACAGCTAAAAAACATGGAATTATTTCCAGTTGGCTAAATTGCTTTTCTGTGTGTTTGAAACTCCTTTGCTACCTAGTGATTCAAGCTTTGAGATACTTGAAACTTAGGACAGGGAGCACAGTGTGCTTTTGTGTATCTGAAGTGCTTTTCTGCATTTTCAAAGTTCTAGCATTAACCATTGGAGGAATTAATCTACAGGCGTTTTCAGTGAAATTCGCCTAATTAGGGTAAAATCATCCAATAGGCTCTAAACAAAAAACCTGTGATGGTGGATTGACCAAATTTGGGGAGCCATGAGGGCACAAGGGAGAAATCATTTTGTCAGAGTTTCATTGATATACACAAAGAAACCTAGTACCCACAAGCTAAGAAACATGGAATTATTTCCAGTTGCCTAAAACGCTTTTCTGTGAGTTTGAAACTCTTTTGCTACCTAGTAATTCAGCTTTGAGATACTTAAACCAGGAGAGAAGCACAGTGTGCTCTTGTGAACTAAAGTGTTTTTCTGCATTTTTTAAAGTTCCTAGCATTAACCATTTAAAAATTAAACTCACAGGCGTTTTTTAGGCAGTTTCGCCTAATCAGGGTAAACATCCAATAGACTGTAAAGAAAACACCCTTGATGGTGGGATGACCAAACTTGGGGAGCCTTGAGGGGCACATGAGAGAATCATTTTTTCAGAGTTTCATTGAAATACACAAAGAAACCTAGTGCCCAGAAGCTAAGAAACATGGAATTATTTCCAGTTCGCTAAAAACGCTTTTCTGTGAGTTTGAAACTCTTTTGTTACCTAGTGATTCAGCTTTGAGATACTTGAACCAGGACAGGAGCACAGTGTGCTCTTGTGATTCTGAAGTGCTTTTCTGCATTTTCAAAGTTCTATCATTAATCATTGAGGAATTAACTACAGGCGTTTTCAGTGAAATTCGCCTAATCAGGGTAAATATCCAATAGGCTCTAAACAAAAAACCCGTGATCGTGGGATGACCAAATTTGGGGAGCCATGACGGGCACAAGAGAGAAATCATTTTGTCAGATTTTCATTGAAATACACAAAGAAAACCTAGTACCCAGAAGCTAAGAAACTTGGAATTATTTTCCAGTTGGCTAAATCGCTTTTCTGTGAGTTTGAAACTCTTTTGCTACCTAGTGATTCAGCTTTGAGATACTTGAACCAGGACAGGAGCACAGTGTGCTCTTGTGATCTGAAGTGCTTTTCTGCATTTTCAAAGTTCTAGCATTAAACCATTGAGGAATTAAACTACAGAGCGTTTTCAGTGAAATTCGCCTAATCAGGGTAAATATCCAATAGGCTCTAAACAAAAACCCGTGATGGTGGATTGACCAAATTTGGGAATCCATGAGGGGCACAAGAGAGAATCATTTTGTCAGAGTTTCATTGAAATACACAAAGAAACCTAGTACCCACAAGCTAAAAAACATGGAATTATTTCCAGTTGGGTAAACCGCTTTTCTGTGAGTTTGAAACTCTTTTGCTACCTAGTGATTCAGCTTTGAGATACTTGAAACCAGGAGAGAAGCACAGTGTGCTCTTGTGAACTAAAGTGTTGTTCTGCGTTTTTTAAAGTTCTAGCATTAACCATTTAAGAATTAAACTCACAGGTGTTTTCAGGCATTTTTGCCTAATCAGGGTAAACATCTAATAGACTGTAAAACACAAAACACCCTTGATGGTGGGATGACCAAAAAACTTGGGGAGCCTTGAGGGGCACATGAGAGAATCATTTTTTCAGAGTTTCATTGAAATACACAAAGAAACCTAGTACCCAGAAGCTAAGAAACATGGAATTATTTCCAGTTGGCTAAAAACGCTTTTCTGTGAGTTTGAAACTCTTTTGCTACCTAGTGATTCAGCTTTGAGATACTTGAACCAGGACAGAAGCACAGTGTGCTCTTGTGAACTAAAGTGTTGTTCTGCGTTTTTAAAGTTCTAGCATTAACCATTTAAGAATTAAACTCACAGGCGTTTTCAGGCATTTTCGCCTAATCAGGGTAAATATCCAATAGACTGTAAACAAAACACCCTTGATGGTGGGAGGACCAAATTTGGAGAGCCATGAGGGGCACAAGGGAGAATCATTTTCTCAGAGTTTCATTGAAATACACAAAGAAACCTAGTACCCAGAAGCTATGAAACTTGGAATTATTTTCCAGTTGGCTAAACCGCTTTTCTGTGAGTTTGAAACTCTTTTTTTTTTTTTTTTTTTTTTTTTTTTTTTGTGGTACCAGGGATTGAACTCAGGGGCACTCAACCTCTGGGCCACATTCCCAGCCCCCTTTTTTGTATTTTATTTAGAGACAGGGTCTCACTGAGTTGCTAAGTGCCTCACCATTGCTGAGGCTGGCTTTGAACTCGCGATCCTCCTGCCTCAGCCTCCCAAAGTGCTGGGATTACAGGCGTGTGCCACCGCGCCCGGGCTTGAAACTCTTTTGATACCTAGTGATTCAGCTTTGAGATACTTGAACCAGGACAGGAGCACAGTGTGCTCTTGTGATCTGAAGTGCTTTTCTGCATTTTCAAAGTTCTAGCATTAACCATTGAGGAATTAAAACTACAGGCGTTTTCAGTGAAATTCGCCTAAGGAGGGTAAACATCCAATAGGCTCTAAACAAAAAAACTAGTGATGGTGGGATGACCAAATGTGGGGAGCCATGAGGGGCACAAGAGAGAATCATTTTGTCAGAGTTTTATTGAAATACACAAAGACACCTAGTACCCACAAGCTAAAAAACATGGAATTATTTCCAGTTGGCTAAAACGCTTTTCTGTGAGTTTGAAGCTCTTTTGCTACCTAGTGATTCAGCTTTGAGATACTTGAACCAGGACAGAAGCACAGTGTGCTCTTGTGAACTAAAGTGTTGTTCTGCGTTTTTAAAGTTCTAGCATTAACCATTTAAGAATTAAACTCACAGGCGTTTTCAGGCATTTTTGCCTAATCAGGGTAAACATCTAATAGATGTAAACAAAACACCCTTGATGGTGGGATGACCAAACTTGGGGAGCCTTGAGGGGCACATGAGAGAATCATTTTTTCAGAGTTTCATTGAAATACACAAAGAAACCTAGTACCCAGAAGCTAAGAAAGATGGAATTATTTCCAGTTGGCTAAAATGCTTTTCTGTGAGTTTGAAACTCTTTTGCTACCTAGTGATTCAGCTTTGAGATACTTGAACCAGGACAGAAGCACAGTGTGCTCTTGTGAACTAAAGTGCTGTTCTGCATTTTTAAAGTTCTAGCACTAACCATTTAAGAATTAAACTCACAGGCATTTTCAAGCATTTTCGCCTAATCAGGGTAAACATCCAATAGAATGTAAACAAAACACCCTTGATGGTGGAATGACCAAATTTGGGGAGCCATGAGGGACAGAAGAGAGAATCATTTTTTGCCAGAATTTCATTGAAATACACAAAGAAACCTAGTACCCAGAAGCTACGAAACTTGGAATTATTTTCAGGTTGGCTAAATTGCTTTTGTGTGAGTTTGAAACTCTTTTGCTACCTAGTGATTCAGCTTTGAGATACTTGAACCAGGACAGGAGCACAGTGTGCTCTTGTGATCTGAAGTGCTTTTCTGCATTTTCAAAGTTCTAGCATTAACCATTGAGGAATTAAACTACAGGCGTTTTCAGTGAAATTCGCCTAATCACGGTAAACATCCAATAGGCTCTAAACAAAAAACCTGTGATGGTGGATTGAACAAATTTGGGGAGCCATGAGGGGCCCAAGAGAGAATCATTTTGTCAGAGTTTCATTGATATACACAAAGAAAACCTAGTACCCACAAGCTAAGAAACATTGAAATTATTTCCAGTTGCCTAAAACGCTTTTCTGTGAGTTTGAAAGTCTTTTGCTACCTAGTAATTCAGCTTTGAGATACTTGAACCAGGAGAGAAGCACAGTGTGCTCTTGTGAACTAAAGTGTTGTTCTGCGTTTTTAAAGTTCTAGCATTAACCATTTAAGAATTAAACTCACAGGCGTTTTCAGGCATTTTTGCATAATCAGGGTAATACATCCAATAGACTGTAAAGAAAACACCCTGATGGTGGGATGACCAAACTTGGGGGAGCCTTGAGGGGCACAAGAGAGAATCATTTTGTCAGAGTTTCATTGAAATACACAAAGAAACCTAGTGCCCAGAAGCTAAGAAACATGGAATTATTTCCAGTTCGCTAAAACGCTTTTCTGTGAGTTTTAAACTCTTTTTTTTACCTAGTGATTCAGCTTTGAGATACTTGAACCAGGACAGGAGCACAGTGTTTCTTGTGATCTGAAGTGCTTTTCTGCATTTTCAAAGTTCTATCATTAATCATTGATGAATTAAACTACAGGCGTTTTCAGTGAAATTCGCCTAATCAGGGTAAACATCCAATAGGCTCTAAAAAAAAAAAACCCGTGATCGTGGGATGACCAAATTTGGCGAGCCATGAGGGGCACAAGAGAGAATCATTTTGTCAGAGTTTCATTGAAATACACAAAGAAACCTAGTACCCACAAGCTAAAAAACATGGAATTATTTCCAGTTGGCTAAATTGCTTTTCTGTGAGTTTGAAACTCCTTTGCTACCTAGTGATTCAGCTTTTTGATACTTGAACTAGGACAGGAGCACAGTGTGCTTTTGTGATCTGAAGTTCTTTTCTGTATTTTCAAAGTTCTAGCATTAACCATTGAGGAATTAAACTACAGGCGTTTTCAGTGAAATTCGCCTAATTAGGGTAAAAACATCCAGTAGGCTCTAAACAAAAAAACCCGTGATGGTGGATTGACCAAATTTGGGTATCCATGAGGGGCACTAGAGAGAATCATTTTGTCAGAGTTTCATTGAAATACACAAAGAAACCTAGTACCCACAAGCTAAGAAACTTGGAATTATTTCCAGTTGGCTAAAATGGTTTTCCGTGCTTTTGAAACACTTTTGCTACCGAGAGATTCAGCTTTGAGATACTTGAACCAGGACAGAAGCACAGTGTGCTCTTGTGAACTAAAGTGTTGTTCTGCGTTTTTAAAGTTCTAGCATTAATCATTGAGGAATTAAACTACAGGCGTTTTCAGTGAAATTCGCCTAATCAGGGTAAACATCCAATAGGACTCTAAACAAAAAACCTGTGATCGTGGGATGAGCAAATTTGGGGAGCCATGAGGGGCACAAGAGGGAATCATTTTGTCAGAGTTTCATTGAAATACACAAAGAAACCTAGTACCCACAAGCTAAAAAACATGGAATTATTTCCAGTTGGCTAAAATTGCTTTTTCTGTGAGTTTGAAACTCCTTTGCTACCTAGTGATTCAGCTTTGAGATACTTGAACTAGGACAGGAGCACAGTGTGCTTTTGTGATCTGAAGTGCTTTTCTGCATTTTCAAAGTTCTAGCATTAACCATTGAGGAATTAATCTACAGGCGTTTTCAGTGAAATTCGCCTAATTAGGGTAAACGTCCAATAGGCTCTAAACAAAAAAACCTGTGATGGTGGATTGACCAAATTTGGGGAGCCATGAGGGGCACAAGGGAGAATCATTTTGTCAGAGTTTCATTGATATACACAAAGAAACCTAGTACCCTCAAGCTAAGAAACATGGAATTATTTCCAGTTGCCTAAAACGCTTTTCTGTGAGTTTGAAACTCTTTTGCTACCTAGTAATTCAGCTTTGAGATACTTAAACCAGGAGAGAAGCACAGTGTGCTCTTGTGAACTAAAGTGTTTTTCTGCATTTTTAAAGTTCTAGCATTAACCATTTAAAAATTAATCTCACAGGCGTTTTTTAGGCAGTTTCGCCTAATCAGGGTAAACATCCAATAGACTGTAAAGAAAAACACCCTTGATGGTGGGATGACCAAACTTGGGGAGCCTTGAGGGGCACATGAGAGAATCATTTTTTCAGAGTTTCATTGAAATACACAAAGAAACCTAGTGCCCAGAAGCTAAGAAACATGGAATTATTTCCAGTTCGCTAAAACGCTTTTCTGTGAGTTTGAAAACTCTTTTGTTACCTAGTGATTCAGCTTTGAGATACTTGAACCAGGACAGAAGCACAGTGTGCTCTTGTGAACTAGAGTGGTGTTCTGCGTTTTTAAAGTACTAGCATTAACCATTTAAGAATTAAACTCACAGGCGTTTTCAGGCATTTTCGCCTAATCAGGGTAAACATCCAATAGGCTCTAAACAAAAAACCCGTGATGGTGGATTGAACAAATTTGCGGATCCATGAGGGGCACAAGAGAGAATCATTTTGTCAGAGTTTCATTGAAATACACAAAGAAACCTAGTACCCACAAGCTACGAAACTTGGAATTATTTCCAGTTGGCTAAACCGCTTTTCTGTGAGTTTGAAACTCTTTTGCTACCTAGTGATTCAGCTTTGAGATACTTGAACCAGGACAGGAGCACAGTGTGCTCTTGTGATCTGAAGTGCTTTTCTGCATTTTCAAAGTTCTAGCATTAACCACTGAGGAACTAAACTACAGGAGATTTCAGTGAAATTTGCCTAATCAGGGTAAACATCCAATAGGCTCTAAACAAAAAACCCGTGATTGTGGATTGAACAAATTTGGGGATCCATGAGGGGCACAAGAGAGAATCATTTTGTCAGAGTTTCATTGAAATACACAAAGAAACCTAGTACCCACAAGCTAAGAAACATGGAATTATTTCCAGTTGTCTACAATGCTTTTCTGTGAGTTTGAAACTCTTTTTCTACCTAGTGATTCAGCTTTGAGATACTTGAACAAGGAGAGAAGCACAGTGTGCTCTTGTGAACTAAAGTGTTGTTCTGCATTTTTAAAGTTCTAGCATTAACCATTTAAGCATTAAACTCACAGGCGTTTTCAGGCATTTTCGCCAAATCAGGGTAAACATCCAATAGACTGTAAACAAAACACCCTTGATGGTCTGATGACCAAACCTTGGGGAGCCTTGAGGGGCACATGAGAGAATCATTTTTTCAGAGTTTCATTGAAATACACAAAAGAAACCTAGTGCCCAGAAGCTAAGAAAACATGGAATTATTTCCAGTTCGCTAAAAACGCTTTTCTGTGAGTTTGAAACTCTTTTGTTACCTAGTGATTCAGCTTTGAGATACTTGAACCAGGACAGAAGCACAGTGTGTTCTTGTGATCTGAAAGTGCTTTTCTGCATTTTTCAAAGTTCTATCATTAACCATTGAGGAATTAAACTACAGGCGTTTTCAGTGAAATTCGCCTAATCAGGGTAAACATCCAATAGGCTCTAAACAAAAAAACCCGTGATCTGGATTGACCATATTTTGGGGAGCCATGAGGGGCACTAAAGACAATCATTTTGTCAGAGTTTCATTGAAATACACAAAGAAAGCTAGTACCCAGAAGCTAAGAAACATGGAATTATTTCCAGTTAGCTAAAACGCTTTTCTGTGAGTTTGAAACTCTATTGCTAACTAGTGATTCAGCTTTGAGATACTTGAACCAGGACAGAAGCACAGTGTGCTCTTGTGAAACTAGAGTGGTGTTCTGCGTTTTTTAAAGTACTAGCATTAACCATTTAAGAATTAAACTCACAGGGCGTTTTCAGGCATTTTCGCCTAATCAGGGTAAACATCCAATAGACTGTAAACAAAACACTCTTGATGGTGGGATGACCAAATTTGGGGAGCCATGAGGGGCACAAGAGAGAATCATTTTGTCAGAGTTTCATTGAAATACACAAAGAAAACCTAGTACCCAGAAGCTATGAAACTTGAAATTATTTCCATTTGGCTAAACCGCTTTTCTGTGAGTTTGAAACTCTTTTTGCTACCTAGTGATTCAGCTTTGAGATTCTTGAACCAGGACAGGAGCACAGTGTGCTCTTGTGATCTGAAGTGCTTTTCTGCATTTTCAAAGTTCTAGCATTAACCATTGAGGAATTAAACTACAGGCGTTTTCAGTGAAATTCACCTAATCAGGGTAAACATCCAATAGGCTCTAAACAAAAAACCCGTGATGGTGGATTGAAAAAATTTGGAGAGCCATGAGGGGCACAAGAGAGAATCATTTTGTCAAAGTTTCATTGATATACACAAAGAAACCTAGTACCCACAAGCTAAGAAACATGGAATTATTTCCAGTTGCCTAAAATGCTTTTCTGTGAGTTTGAAACTCTTTTGCTTCCTAGTAATTCACCTTTAAGATACTTGAACCAGGAGAGAAGCACAGTGTGCTCTTGTGAACTAAAGTGTTGTTCTGCATTTTTAACGTTCTAGCATTAACCATTATAGAATTAAACTCACAGGCGTTTTCAAGCATTTTCGCCTAATCAGGGTAAACATCCAATAGACTGTAAAGAAAACACCCTTGATGGTGGGATACCCAAACTTGGGGAGCCTTGAGGGGCAGATGACAGAATCATTTTTTCAGAGTTTCATTGAAATACACAAAGAAACCTAGTACCCAGAAGCTATGAAACTTGGAATTATTTCCCAGTTGGCTAAACCGCTTTTCTGTGAGTTTGAAACTCTTTTTGCTACCTAGTGATTCAGCTTTGAGATACTTGAACCAGGACAGGAGCACAGTGTGCTCTTGTGATCTGAAGTGCTTTTCTGCATTTTCAAAGTTCTAGCATTAACCATTGAGGAATTAAACTACAGGCGTTTTCAGTGAAATTCGCCTAAACAGGGAAAACATCCAATAGGCTCTAAAACAAAAAACCCGTGATGGTGGATTGAACAAATTTGGGGAGCCATGAGGGGCACAAGAGAGAATCATTTTGTCAGAGTTTCATTGAAATACACAAAGAAACTTAGTACCAGACAAGCTAAAAAACATGGAATTATTTCCAGTTGGCTAAATTGCTTTTCTGTGAGTTTGAAACTCTTTTGCTACCTAGTGTATCAGCTTTGAGAAACTTGAACTAGGACAGGAGCACAGTGTGCTTTTGTGATCTGAAGTGCTTTTCTGCATTTTCAAAGTTCTAGCATTAACCATTGAGGAATTAAATCTACAGGCGTTTTCAGTGAAATTCGCCTAATTAGGGTAAACATCCAATAGGCTCTAAACAAAAAACCCGTGATGGTGGATTGACCAAATTTGGGAGCCATGAGGGGCACAAGAGAGAATCATTTTGTCAGAGTTTCATTGAAATACACAAAGAAACCTAGTACCCACAAGCTAAGAAACATGAAATTATTTCCAGTTGGCGAAATCGCTTTTGTGTGAGTTTGAAACTCTTTTGCTACCTAGTGATTCAGCTTTGAGATACTTGAACCAGGACAGAAGCACAGTGTGCTCTTGTGAACTAAAGTCTTGTTCTGCCTTTTTAAAGTTCTAGCATTAACCATTTAGGAATTAAACTCACAGGCGTTTTCAGGCATTTTCGCCTAATCAGGGTAAACATCCAATAGAGTGTAAACAAAACACCCTTGATGGTGGGATGACCAAATTTGTGGAGCCATGAGGGGCACAAGAGAGAATCATTTTGTCAGAGCTTCATTGAAATACACAAAGAAACCTAGTACCCAGAAGCTAAGAAACTTGGATTTATTTCCAGTTGGCTAAACCGCTTTTCTGTGAGTTTGAAACTCTTTTGCTACCTAGTGATTCAGCTTTGAGATACTTGAACCAGGACAGGAGCACAGTGTGCTCTTGTTAACTAAAGTGTTGTTCTGCGTTTTTAAAGTTCTAGAATTAACCATTTAAGAATTAAACTCACAGGCGTTTTCAGGCATTTTCGCGTAATCAGGGTAAACATCTAGTAGACTGTAAACAAAACACCCTTGATGGTGGGATGACCACACTTGGGGAGCCTTGAGGGGCACATGAGAGAATCATTTTTTCAGAGTTTCATTGAAATACACAAAGAAACCTAGTGCCCAGTAGCTAAGAAACTTGGAAATTATTTCCAGTTCCCTAAAACGCTTTTCTGTGAGTTTGAAACTCTTTTGTTACCTAGTGATTCAGCTTTGAGATACTTGAACCAGGAACGAAGCACAGTGTGCTCTTGTGATCTGAAGTGCTTTTCTGCATTTTCAAAGTTCTAGCATTAACCATTGAGGAATTAATCTAACAGGCGTTTTCAGTGAAATTCGCCTAATCAGGGTAAACATCCAATAGGCTCTAAACAAAACACCCGTGATGGTGGATTGACCAAATTTGGGGAGCTATGAGGGGCACAAGAGAGAATCTTTTTGTCAGAGTTTCATTGAAATACACAAAGAAACCTAGTACCCACAAGCTAAGAAACATGGAATTATTTCCAGTTGTCTAAAATGCTTTTCTGTGAGTTTGAAACTCTTTTGCTACCTAGTGATTCAGCTTTGAGTTACTTGAAACAGGAGAGAAGCACAGTGTGCTCTTGTGAACTAAAGTGTTGTTCTGCGTTTTGAAAGTTCTAGCATTAACCATTTAAGAATTAAACTCACAGGCGTTTTCAGGCATTTTCGCCTAATCAGGGTAAACATCTAATAGACTGTAAACAAAACACCCTTGATGGTGGGATGACCACACTTGGGGAGCCTTGAGGGGCACATGAGAGAATCATTTTTTTCAGAGTTTCATTGAAATACACAAAGAAACCTAGTGCCCAGTAGCTAAGAAACTTGGAATTATTTCCAGTTCCCTAAAACGCTTTTCTGTGAGTTTTGAAACTCTTTTGTTACCTAGTGATTCAGCTTTGAGATACTTGAACCAAGAACGAAGCACAGTGTGCTCTTGTCATCTGAAGTGCTTTTTCTGCATTTTCAAATTTCTAGCATTAACCATTGAGGAATTAATCTAACAGGCGTTTTCAGTGAAATTCGCCTAATCAGGGTAAACATCCAATAGGCTCTAAACAAAAAACCCGTGATGGTGGGATGACCAAATTTGGGGAGCCATGAGGGGCACAAGAGAGAATCATTTTTTGTCAGAGTTTCATTGAAATACACAAAGAAACCTAGTACCCACAAGCTACGAAACTTGGAATTATTTCCAGTTGGCTAAAACCACTTTTCTGTGAGTTTGAAACTCTTTTGCTACCTAGTGATTCAGCTTTGAGATACTTGAACCAGGACAGGAGCACAGTATGCTCTTGTGATCTGAAGTGCTTTTCTGCATTTTCAAAGTTCTAGCATTAACCATTGAGGAATTAAACTACAGGAGATTTCAGTGAAATTTGCCTAATCAAGGTAAACATCCAATAGGCTCTAAACAAAAAACCCGTGATGGTGGATTGAACAAATTTGCGGATCCATGAGGGGCACAAGAGAGAATCATTTTGTCAGAGTTTCATTGAAATACACAAAGAAACCTAGTACCCACAAGCTACGAAACTTGGAATTATTTCCAGTTGGCTAAACCGCTTTTCTGTGAGTTTGAAACTCTTTTGCTACCTAGTGATTCAGCTTTGAGATACTTGAACCAGGACAGGAGCACAGTGTGCTCTTGTGATCTGAAGTGCTTTTCTGCATTTTCAAAGTTCTAGCATTAACCACTGAGGAACTAAACTACAGGAGATTTCAGTGAAATTTGCCTAATCAGGGTAAACATCCAATAGGCTCTAAACAAAAAACCCGTGATTGTGGATTGAACAAATTTGGGGATCCATGAGGGGCACAAGAGAGAATCATTTTGTCAGAGTTTCATTGAAATACACAAAGAAACCTAGTACCCACAAGCTAAGAAACATGGAATTATTTCCAGTTGTCTACAATGCTTTTCTGTGAGTTTGAAACTCTTTTTCTACCTAGTGATTCAGCTTTGAGATACTTGAACAAGGAGAGACGCACAGTGTGCTTCTTGTGAACTAAAGTGTTGTTCTGCATTTTTAAAGTTCTAGCATTAACCATTTAAGCATTAAACTCACAGGCGTTTTCAGGCATTTTCGCCTAATCAGGGTAAACATCCAATAGACTGTAAACAAAAACACCCTTGATGGTCTGATGACCAAACTTGGGGAGCCTTGAGGGGCACATGAGAGAATCATTTTTTCAGAGTTTCATTGAAATACACAAAGAAACCTAGTGCCCAGAAGCTAAGAAACATGGAATTATTTCCAGTTCGCTAAAACGCTTTTTCTTGAGTTTGAAATTCTTTTGTTACCTAGTGATTCAGCTTTGAGATACTTGAACCAGGAAAAGAAGAAGCACAGTGTGTGCTCTTGTGATCTGAAGGGCTTTTCTGCATTTTCAAAGTTCTAGCATTAACCATTGAAAAATTAAACTACAGGAGTTTTTCAGTGAAATTCGTCTAATCAGGGTAAGCATCCAATAGGCTCTAAACAAAACACCCGTGATGGTGGATTGAACAAATTTGCGGATCCATGAGGGGCACAAGAGAGAATCATTTTGTCAGAGTTTCATTGAAATACACAAAGAAACCTAGTACCCACAAGCTACGAAACTTGGAATTATTTCCAGTTGGCTAAACCGCTTTTCTGTGAGTTTGAAACTCTTTTGCTACCTAGTGATTCAGCTTTGAGATACTTGAACCAGGACAGGAGCACAGTGTGCTCTTGTGATCTGAAGTGCTTTTCTGCATTTTCAAAGTTCTAGCATTAACCACTGAGGAACTAAACTACAGGAGATTTCAGTGAAATTTTGCCTAATCAGGGTAAACATCCAATAGGCTCTAAACAAAAAACCCGTGATTGTGGATTGAACAAATTTGGGGATCCATGAGGGGCACAAGAGAGAATCATTTTGTCAGAGTTTCATTGAAATACACAAAGAAACCTAGTACCCACAAGCTAAGAAACATGGAATTATTTCCAGTTGTCTACAATGCTTTTCTGTGAGTTTGAAACTCTTTTTTCTACCTAGTGATTCAGCTTTGAGATACTTGAACAAGGAGAGAAGCACAGTGTGCTCTTGTGAACTAAAGTGTTGTTCTGCATTTTTAAAGTTCTAGCATTAACCATTTAAGAATTAAACTCACAGGCGTTTTCAGGCATTTTCGCCTAATCAGGGTAAACATCCAATAGACTGTAAACAAAACACCCTTGATGGTCTGATGACCAAACTTGGGGAGCCTTGAGGGGCACATGAGAGAATCATTTTTTCAGAGTTTCATTGAAATACACAAAGAAACCTAGTGCCCAGAAGCTAAGAAACATGGAATTATTTCCAGTTCGCTAAAACGCTTTTCTGTGAGTTTGAAACTCTTTTGTTACCTAGTGATTCAGCTTTGAGATACTTGAACCAGGAAAGAAGCACAGTGTGCTCTTGTGATCTGAAGGGCTTTTCTGCATTTTCAAAGTTCTAGCATTAACCATTGAAAAATTAAACTACAGGAGTTTTCAGTGAAATTCGTCTAAATCAGGGTAAGCATCCAATAGGCTCTAAACAAAAAACCCGTGATGGTGGATTGACCAAATTTGGGGAGCCATGAGGGGCACAAGAGAGAATCATTTTGTCAGAGTTTCATTGAAATACAGAAAGAAACCTAGTACCCACAAGCTAAGAAAACATGAAATTATTTCCAGTTGGCGAAATCGCTTTTGTGTGAGTTGATAACTCTTTTGCTACCTAGTGATTCAGCTTTGAGATAATTGAACCAGGACAGAAGCACAGTGTGCTCTTGTGAACTAAAGTCTTGTTCTGCGTTTTTAAAGTTCTAGCATTAACCATTTAGGAATTAAACTCACAGGCGTTTTCAGGCATTTTCGCCTAATCAGGGTAAACATCCAATAGAGTGTAAACAAAACACCCTTGATGGTGGGATGACCAAATTGTGGAGCCATGAGGGGCACAAGAGTGAATCATTTTGTCAGAGCTTCATTGAAATACACAAAGAAACCTAGTACCCAGAAGCTAAGAAACTTGGATTTATTTCCAGTTGGCTAAACCGCTTTTCTGTGAGTTTGAAACTCTTTTGCTACCTAGTGATTCAGCTTTGAGATACTTGAACCAGGACAGGAGCACAGTGTGCTCTTGTTAACTAAAGTGTTGTTCTGCGTTTTTAAAGTTCTAGCATTAACCATTTAAGAATTAAACTCACAGGCGTTTTCAGGCATTTTTCGCGTAATCAGGGTAAACATCTAGTAGACTGTAAACAAAACACCCTTGATGGTGGGATGACCACACTTGGGGAGCCTTGAGGGGCACATGAGAGAATCATTTTTTCAGAGTTTCATTGAAATACACAAAGAAACCTAGTGCCAGTAGCTAAGAAACTTGGTATTATTTCCAGTTCCTAAAACGCTTTTCTGTGAGTTTGAAACTCTTTTGTTACCTAGTGATTCAGCTTTGAGATACTTGAACCAGGAACGAAGCACAGTGTGCTCTTTTGATCTGAAGTGCTTTTCTGCATTTTCAAAGTTCTAGCATTAACCATTTAGGAATTAATCTAACAGGCGTTTTCAGTGAAATTCGCCTAATCAGGGTAAACATCCAATAGGCTCTAAACAAAAAACCCGTGATGGTGGATGACCAAATTTGGGGAGCCATGAGGGGCACAAGAGAGAATCATTTTGTCAGAGTTTCATTGAAATACACAAAGAAACCTAGTACCCACAAGCTACGAAACTTGGAATTATTTCCAGTTGGCTAAACCACTTTTCTGTGAGTTTCAAACTCTTTTGCTACCTAGTGATTCAGCTTTGAGATACTTGAACCAGGACAGGAGCACAGTATGCTCTTGTGATCTGAAGTGCTTTTCTGCATTTTCAAAGTTCTAGCATTAACCATTGAGGAATTAAACTACAGGAGATTTCAGTGAAATTT
Source organism: Tamias sibiricus (assembly GCA_025594165.1). Taxonomy (NCBI): domain Eukaryota; kingdom Metazoa; phylum Chordata; class Mammalia; order Rodentia; family Sciuridae; genus Tamias; species Tamias sibiricus. The sequence continues at coordinate 55,354 of JAKELJ010000097.1, read as the reverse complement.
GCCTAATCAGGGTAAACATCCAATAGGCTCTAAACAAAAAACCCGTGATGGTGGATTGAAAAAATTAGCGGATCCATGAGGGGCACAAGAGAGAATCATTTTGTCAGAGTTTCATTGAAATACACAAAGAAACCTAGTACCCACAAGCTACGAAACTTGGAATTATTTCCAGTTGGCTAAACCGCTTTTCTGTGAGTTTGAAACTCTTTTGCTACCTAGTGATTCAGCTTTGAGATACTTGAACCAGGACAGGAGCACAGTGTGCTCTTGTGATCTGAAGTGCTTTTCTGCATTTTCAAAGTTCTAGCATTAACCACTGAGGAACTAAACTACAGGAGATTTCAGTGAAATTTGCCTAATCAGGGTAAACATCCAATAGGCTCTAAACAAAAAACCCGTGATTGTGGATTGAACAAATTTGGGGATCCATGAGGGGCACAAGAGAGAATCATTTTGTCAGAGTTTCATTGAAATACACAAAGAAACCTAGTACCCACAAGCTAAGAAACATGGAATTATTTCCAGTTGTCTACAATGCTTTTCTGTGAGTTTGAAACTCTTTTTCTACCTAGTGATTCAGCTTTGAGATACTTGAACAAGGAGAGATGCACAGTGTGCTCTTGTGAACTAAAGTGTTGTTCTGCATTTTTAAAGTTCTAGCATTAACCATTTAAGAATTAAACTCACAGGCGTTTTCAGGCATTTTCGCCTAATCAGGGTAAACATCCAATAGACTGTAAACAAAACACCCTTGATGGTCTGATGACCAAACTTGGGGAGCCCTTGAGGGGCACATGAGAGAATCATTTTTTCAGAGTTTCATTGAAATACACAAAGAAACCTAGTGCCCAGAAGCTAAGAAACATGGAATTATTTCCAGTTCGCTAAAAACGCTTTTCTGTGAGTTTGAAACTCTTTGTTACCTAGTGATTCAGCTTTGAGATACTTGAACCAGGAAAGAAGCACAGTGTGCTCTTGTGATCTGAAGGGCTTTTCTGCATTTTCAAAGTTCTAGCATTAACCATTGAAAAATTAAACTACAGGAGTTTTCAGTGAAATTCGTCTAATCAGGGTAAGCATCCAATAGGCTCTAAACAAAAAACCCGTGATGGTGGATTGAACACAAATTTGCGGAGCCATGAGGGGCACAAGAGAGAATCATTTTGTCAGAGTTTCATTGAAATACACAAAGAAACCTAGTACCCACAAGCTACGAAACGTGGAATTATTTCCAGTTGGCTAAACCGCTTTTCTGTGAGTTTGAAACTCTTTTGCTACCTAGTGATTCAGCTTTGAGATACTTGAACCAGGACAGGAGCACAGTGTGCTCTTGTGATCTGAAGTGCTTTTCTGCATTTTCAAAGTTCTAGCATTAACCACTGAGGAACTAAACTACAGGAGATTTCAGTGAAATTTGCCTAATCAGGGTAAAACATCCAATAGGCTCTAAACAAAAAACCCGTGATTGTGGATTGAACAAATTTGGGGATCCATGAGGGGCACAAGAGAGAATCATTTTGTCAGAGTTTCATTGAAATACACAAAGAAACCTAGTACCCACAAGCTAAGAAACATGGAATTATTTCCAGTTGTCTACAATGCTTTTCTGTGAGTTTGAAACTCTTTTTCTACCTAGTGATTCAGCTTTGAGATACTTGAACAAGGAGAGAAGCACAGTGTGCTCTTGTGAACTAAAGTGTTGTTCTGCATTTTTAAAGTTCTAGCATTAACCATTTAAGAATTAAACTCACATGCGTTTTCAGGCATTTTCGCCTAATCAGGGTAAACATCCAATAGACTGTAAACAAAACACCCTTGATGGTCTGATGACCAAACGTGGGGAGCCTTGAGGGGCACATGAGAGAATCATTTTTTCAGAGTTTCATTGAAATACACAAAGAAACCTAGTGCCCAGAAGCTAAGAAACATGGAATTATTTCCAGTTCGCTAAAACGCTTTTCTGTGAGTTTGAAACTCTTTTGTTACCTAGTGATTCAACTATGAGATACTTGAACCAGGAACGAAGCACAGTGTGCTCTTGTCATCTGAAGTGCTTTTCTGCATTTTCAAAGTTCTAGCATTAACCATTGAGGAATTAATCTAACAAGCGTTTTCAGTGAAATTCGCCTAATCAGGGTAAACATCCAAAAGGCTCTAAACAAAAAAACCCGTGATGGTGGGATGACCAAATTTGGGGAGCCATGAGGGGCACAAGAGAGAATCATTTTGTCAGAGTTTCATTGAAATACACAAAGAAACCAAGTACCCACAAGCTACGAAACTTGGAAATATTTCCAGTTGGCTAAACCACTTTTCTGTGAGTTTCAAACTCTTTTGCTACCTAGTGATTCAGCTTTGAGATACTTGAACCAGGACAGGAGCACAGTATGCTCTTGTGATCTGAAGTGCTTTTCTGCATTTTCAAAGTTCTAGCATTAACCATTGAGGAATTAAACTACAGGAGATTTCAGTGAAATTTGCCTAATCAGGGTAAACATCCAATAGGCTCTAAACAAAAAACCCGTGATGGTGGATTGAACAAATTTGCGGATCCATGAGGGGCACAAGAGAGAATCATTTTGTCAGAGTTTCATTGAAATACACAAAGAAACCTAGTACCCACAAGCTACGAAACTTGGAATTATTTCCAGTTGGCTAAACCGCTTTTCTGTGAGTTTGAAACTCTTTTGCTACCTAGTGATTCAGCTTTGAGATACTTGAACCAGGACAGGAGCACAGTGTGCTCTTGTGATCTGAAGTGCTTTTCTGCATTTTCAAAGTTCTAGCATTAAACCACTGAGGAACTAAACTACAGGAGATTTTCAGTGAAATTTTGCCTAATCAGGGTAAACATCCAATAGGCTCTAAACAAAAAACCCGTGATTGTGGATTGAACAAATTTGGGGATCCATGAGGGGCACAAGAGAGAATCATTTTGTCAGAGTTTCATTGAAATACACAAAGAAACCTAGTACCCACAAGCTAAGAAACATGGAATTATTTCCAGTTGTCTACAATGCTTTTCTGTGAGTTTGAAACTCTTTTTCTACCTAGTGATTCAGCTTTGAGATACTTGAACAAGGAGAGAAGCACAGTGTGCTCTTGTGAACTAAAGTGTTTTGTTCTGCATTTTTTAAAGTTCTAGCATTAACCATTTAAGCATTAAACTCACAGGCGTTTTTCAGGCATTTTCGCCAAATCAGGTAAACATCCAATAGACTGTAAACAAAACACCCTTGATGGTCTGATGGACCAAACTTGGGGAGCCTTGAGGGGCACATGAGAGAGAATCATTTTTTCAGAGTTTCATTGAAATACACAAAGAAACCTAGTGCCCAGAAGCTAAGAAACATGGAATTATTTCCAGTTCGCTAAAACGCTTTTCTGTGAGTTTGAAACTCTTTTGTTACCTAGTGATTCAGCTGTGAGATACCTGAACCAGGACAGAAGCACAGTGTGTTCTTGTGATCTGAAGTGCTTTTCTGCATTTTTCAAAGTTCTATCATTAACCATTGAGGAATTAAACTACAGGCGTTTTCAGTGAAATTCGCCTAATCAGGGTAAACATCCAATAGGCTCTAAACAAAAAACCCGTGATCTGGGATGACCATATTTGGGGAGCCATGAGGGGCACTAAAGACAATCATTTTGTCAGAGTTTCATTGAAATACACAAAGAAAGCTAGTACCCAGAAGCTAAGAAACATGGAATTATTTCCAGTTAGCTAAAACGCTTTTCTGTGAGTTTGAAACTCTATTGCTAACTAGTGATTCAGCTTTGAGATACGTGAACCAGGACAGAAGCACAGTGTGCTCTTGTGAACTAGAGTGGTGTTCTGCGTTTTTTAAAGTACTAGCATTAACCATTTAAGAATTAAACTCACAGGCGTTTTCAGGCATTTTCGCCTAATCAGGGTAAACATCCAATAGACTGTAAACAAAACACTCTTGATGGTGGGGATGACCAAATTTGGGGAGCCATGAGGGGCACAAGAGAGAATCATTTTGTCAGAGTTTCATTGAAATACACAAAGAAACCTAGTACCCAGAAGCTATGAAACTTGAAATTATTTCCATTTGGCTAAACCGCTTTTCTGTGAGTTTGAAACTCTTTTGCTACCTAGTGATTCAGCTTTGAGATTCTTGAACCAGGACAGGAGCACAGTGTGCTCTTGTGATCTGAAGTGCTTTTCTGCATTTTCAAAGTTCTAGCATTAAACCATTGAGGAATTAAAAAACTTACAGGCGTTTTCAGTGAAATTCACCTAATCAGGGTAAACATCCAATAGGCTCTAAACAAAAAACCCGTGATGGTGGATTGAAAAAATTTGGAGAGCCATGAGGGGCACAAGAGAGAATCATTTTGTCAGAGTTTCATTGATATACACAAAGAAACCTAGTACCCACAAGCTAAGAAACATGGGAATTTATTTCCAGTTGCCTAAAATGCTTTTCTGTGAGTTTGAAACTCTTTTGCTTCCTAGTAATTTCACCTTTAAGATACTTGAACCAGGAGAGAAGCACAGTGTGCTCTTGTGAACTAAAGTGTTGTTCTGCATTTTTAACGTTCTAGCATTAACCATTATAGAATTAAACTCACAGGCGTTTTCAAGTATTTTCGCCTAATCAGGGTAAACATCCAATAGACTGTAAAGAAAACACCCTTGATGGTGGGATACCCAAACTTGGGGGGAGCCTTGAGGGGCAGATGACAGAATCATTTTTTCAGAGTTTCATTGAAATACACAAAGAAACCTAGTACCCAGAAGCTATGAAACTTGGAAATTATTTCCAGTTGGCTAAACCGCTTTTCTGTGAGTTTGAAACTCTTTTGCTACCTAGTGATTCAGCTTTGAGATACTTGAACCAGGACAGGAGCACAGTGTGCTCTTGTGATCTGAAGTGCTTTTCTGCATTTTCAAAGTTCTAGCATTAACCATTGAGGAATTAAACTACAGGCGTTTTCAGTGAAATTCGCCTAAACAGGGAAAACATCCAATAGGCTCTAAACAAAAAACCCGTGATGGTGGATTGAACAAATTTGGGGAGCCATGAGGGGCACAAGAGAGAATCATTTTGTCAGAGTTTCATTGAAATACACAAAGAAACTTAGTACCCTCAATCGACAAGCTAAAAAACATGGAATTATTTCCAGTTGGCTAAATTGCTTTTCTGTGAGTTTGAAACTCTTTTGCTACCTAGTGTACTCAGCTTTGAGAAACTTGAACTAGGACAGGAGCACAGTGTGCTTTTGTGATCTGAAGTGCTTTTCTGCATTTTCAAAGTTCTAGCATTAACCATTGAGGAATTAATCTACAGGCGTTTTCAGTGAAATTCGCCTAATTAGGGTAAACATCCAATAGGCTCTAAACAAAAAACCCGTGATGGTGGATTGACCAAATTTGGGGAGCCATGAGGGGCACAAGAGAGAATCATTTTGTCAGAGTTTCATTGAAATACACAAAGAAACCTAGTACCCACAAGCTAAGAAACATGAAATTATTTCCAGTTGGCGAAATCGCTTTTGTGTGAGTTTGAAACTCTTTTGCTACCTAGTGATTCAGCTTTGAGATACTTGAACCAGGACAGAAGCACAGTGTGCTCTTGTGAACTAAAGTCTTGTTCTGCCTTTTTAAAGTTCTAGCATTAACCATGTTAGGAATTAAACTCACAGGCGTTTTCAGGCATTTTCGCCTAATCACAGGGTAAACATCCAATAGAGTGTAAACAAAACACCCTTGATGGTGGGGATGACCAAATTTGTGGAGCCATGAGGGGCACAAGAGAGAATCATTTTGTCAGAGCTTCATTGAAATTACACAAAGAAACCTAGTACCCAGAAGCTAAGAAACTTGGATTATTATTTCCAGTTGGCTAAACCGCTTTTCTGTGAGTTTGAAACTCTTTTGCTACCTAGTGATTCAGCTTTGAGATTACTTGAACCAGGACAGGAGCACAGTGTGCTCTTGTTAACTAAAGTGTTGTTCTGCCGTTTTTAAAGTTCTAGCATTAACCATTTAAGAATTAAACTCACAGGCGTTTTCAGGCATTTTCGCGTAATCAGGGTAAACATCTAGTAGACTGTAAACAAAACACCCTTGATGGTGGGATGAACCACACTTGGGGAGCCTTGAGGGGCACATGAGAGAATCATTTTTTCAGAGTTTCATTGAAATACACAAAGAAACCTAGTGCCCAGTAGCTAAGAAACTTGGAATTATTTCCAGTTCCCTAAAACGCTTTTCTGTGAGTTTGAAACTCTTTGTTACCTAGTGATTCAGCTTTGAGATACTTGAACCAGGAACGAAGCACAGTGTGCTCTTTTGATCTAAAGTGCTTTTCTGCATTTTCAAAGTTCTAGCATTAACCATTGAGGAATTAATCTAACAGGCGTTTTCAGTGAAATTCGCCCTAATCAGGGGTAAACATCCATTAGGCTCTAAACAAAACACCCGTGATGGGATGGATTGACCAAATTTGGGGAGCTATGAGGGGCACAAGAGAGAATCTTTTTGTCAGAGTTTCATTGAAATACACAAAGAAACCTAGTACCCACAAGCTAAGAAACATGGAATTATTTTTCCAGTTGTCTAAAACGCTTTTCTGTGAGTTTGAAACTCTTTTGCTACCTAGTGATTCAGCTTTGAGTTACTTGAAACAGGAGAGAAGCACAGTGTGCTCTTGTGAACTAAAGTGTTGTTCTGCGTTTTGAAAGTTCTAAAGCATTAACCATTTAAGAATTAAACTCACAGGCGTTTTCAGGCATTTTCGCCTAATCAGGGTAAACATCTAATAGACTGTAAACAAAACACCCTTGATGGTGGGATGACCACACTTGGGGAGCCTTGAGGGGCACATGAGAGAATCATTTTTTCAGAGTTTCATTGAAATACACAAAGAAACCTAGTGCCACAGAAGCTAAGAAACTTGGAATTATTTCCAGTTCGCTAAAACGCTTTTCTGTGAGTTTGAAACTCTTTTGTTACCTAGTGATTCAGCTTTGAGATACTTGAACCAGGAAAGAAGCACAGTGTGCTCTTGTGATCTGAAGGGCTTTTCTGCATTTTTCAAAGTTCTAGCATTAACCATTGTGGAATTAAACTACAGGAGATTTCAGTGAAAAATTTGCCTAATCAGGGTAAACATCCAATAGGCTCTAAACAAAAAAATCCCGTGATGGTGGATTGAACAAATTTGCGGATCCATGTGGGGCACAAGAGAGAATCATTTTGTCAGAGTTTCATTGAAATTCACAAAGAAACCTAGTACCCACAAGCTACGTAACTGGGAATTTTTTCCAGTTGGCTAAAACCGCTTTTCTGGTGAGAATCTTGAAACTCTTTGTTACCCTAGTGATTCAGCTATGAGATACCTTGAACCAGGGAAACGGTAAAGCACCGTGAGCTCTGTGTGACTGAAGGGGCATTTCTGCATTATTCAAAGTTCTAAAGCATTAACCATTGAAGGAATTAAACTACAGGAGATTTCAGTGATATTGTGCCTAATCATGGTACGTCCATCCAATAGGCCTCTAAACCAAAAAAACATCCGTGATGTGTGGAGAGAACAAATTTGCGGATCCATGAGGGCCACAAAAGAGAACATTTGATAGTCAGAGTTTTCATTCTGAAATTCACAAAGAAACCTATACCACACAAGCTAACAAAACTTGGAATTACTTTTCCCCACCCCCAGGTTGCCTAAACACCGCTTTGTGTCTGTGAGTTTGAAACTCTTTTGCTACCTAGTGATTCAGCTTTGAGATACTTGAACCAGGACAGGAGCACAGTGTGTGCTTTTGTGATCTGAAGTGCTTTTCTGCATTTTCAAAGTTCTAGCATTAACCACTGAGGAACTAAACTACAGGAGATTTCAGTGAAAGATTTGCCTAATCAGGGTAAACATCCAATAGGCTCTAAACAAAAAAACCCGTGATTGTGGATTGAACAAATTTGGGGGATCCATGAGGGGCACAAGAGAGAATCATTTTGTCAGAGTTTCATTGAAATACACAAAGAAACCTAGTACCCACAAGCTAAGAAACATGGAATTATTTCCAGTTGTCTACAATGCTTTTCTGTGAGTTTGAAACTCTTTTTCTACCTAGTGATTCAGCTTTGAGATACTTGAACAAGGAGAGAAGCACAGTGTGCTCTTGTGAACTAAAGTGTTGTTCTGCATTTTTAAAGTTCTAGCATTAACCATTTAAGAATTAAACTCACAGGCGTTTTCTAGGCATTTTCGCCTAATCAGGGTAAACATCCAATAGACTGTAAACAAAACACCCGTTGATGGTCTGATGACCAAACTTGGGGAGCCTTGAGGGGCACATGAGAGAATCATTTTTTCAGAGTTTCATTGAAATACACAAAGAAACCTAGTGCCCAGAAGCTAAGAAACATGGAATTATTTCCAGTTTGCTAAAACGCTTTTCTGTGAGTTTGAAACTCTTTTGTTACCTAGTGATTCAGCTTTGAGATACTTGAACCAGGAAAGAAGCACAGTGTGCTCCTTTGTGATCTGAAGGGCTTTTCTGCATTTTCAAAGTTCTAGCATTAACCATTGAAAAAATTAAACTACAGGAGTTTTCAGTGAAATTCGTCTAATCAGGGTAAGCATCCAATAGGCTCTAAACAAAAAACCCGTGATGGTGGATTGACCAAATTTGGGGAGCCATGAGGGGCACAAGAGAGAATCATTTTGTCAGAGTTTCATTGAAATACACAAAGAAACCTAGTACCCACAAGCTAAGAAACATGAAATTATTTCCAGTTGGCGAAATCGCTTTTGTGTGAGTTTGAAACTCTTTTGCTACCTAGTGATTCAGCTTTGAGATAATTGAACCAGGACAGAAGCACAGTGTGCTCTTGTGAACTAAAAGTCTTGTTCTGCGTTTTTAAAGTTCTAGCATTAACCATTTAGGAATTAAAACTCACAGGCGTTTTCAGGCATTTTCGCCTAATCAGGGTAAACATCCAATAGAGTGTAAACAAAACCACAACCTTGAGGGTGGGATGACCAAATTTGTGGAGCCATGAGGGGCACAAAGAGAGAATGATTTTGTCAGAGCTTCATTGAAATTACACAAAGAAACCTAGTATCCAGAAGCTAAGAAACTTGGATTTATTTCCAGTTGGCTAAACCGCTTTTCTGTGAGTTTGAAACTCTTTTGCTACCTACTGATTCAGCTTTGAGATACTTGAACCAGGACAGGAGCACAGTGTGCTCTTGTTAACTAAAGTGTTGTTCTGCGTTTTAAAGTTCTAGCATTAACCATTTAAGAATTAAACTCACAGGCGTTTTTCAGGCATTTTCGCGTAATCAGGGTAAACATCTAGTAGACTCCTGTAAACAAAACACCCTTGATGGTGGGATGACCACACTTGGGGAGGCCCTTGAGGGGCACATGAGAGAATCATTTTTTCAGAGTTTCATTGAAATACACAAAGAAACCTAGTGCCCAGTAGCTAAGAAACTTGGAATTATTTCCAGTTCCCTAAAACGCTTTTCTGTGAGTTTGAAACTCTTTTGTTACCTAGTGATTCAGCTTTGAGATTTACTTGAACCAGGAAAGAAGCACAGTGTGCTCTTTTGATCTGAAGTGCTTTTTCTGCATTTTCAAAGTTCTAGCATTAACCATTGAGGAATTAATCTAACAGGCGTTTTCAGTGAAATTCGCCTAATCAGGGTAAACATCCAATAGGCTCTAAACAAAACACCCGTGATGGTGGATTGACCAAATTTGGGGAGCTATGAGAAGCACAAGAGAGAAATCTTTTTGTCAGAGTTTCATTGAAATACACAAAGAAACCTAGTACCCACAAGCTAAGAAACATGGAATTATTTCCAGTTGTCTAAAACGCTTTTCTGTGAGTTTGAAACTCTTTTGCTACCTAGTGATTCAGCTTTGAGTTACTTGAAACAGGAGAGAAGCACAGTGTGCTCTTGTGTACTAAAGTGTTGTTCTGCGTTTTTGAAAGTTCTAGCATTAACCATTTAAAGAATTAAACTCACAGGCGTTTTCAGGCATTTTCGCCTAATTCAGGGTAAACATCTAATAGACTGTAAACAAAACACCCTTGATGGTGGGATGACCACACTTGGGGAGCCTTGAGGGGCACATGAGAGAATCATTTTTTCAGAGTTTCATTGAAATACACAAAGAAACCTAGTGCCCAGATAGCTAAGAAACTTGGAATTATTTCCAGTTCCCTAAAACGCTTTTCTGTGAGTTTGAAACTTACTTTTGTTACCTAGTGATTCAGCTTTGAGATACTTGAACCAGGAACGAAGCACAGTGTGCTCTTGTCATCTGAAGTGCTTTTCTGCATTTTCAAAGTTCTAGCATTAAACCATTGAGGAATTAATCTAAGAGGCGTTTTCAGTGAAATTCGCCTAATCAGGGTAAACATCCAATAGGGGCTCTAAAAAAAAAAACCCGTGATGGTGGGATGACCAAATATGGGGAGCCATGAGGGGGCACATGAGAGAATCATTTTTTCAGAGTTTCATTGAAATACACAAAGAAACCTAGTGCCCAGTAGTGTGTTGTGAAAAAATTTTTTTTTTTCTAAGAAACTTGGAATTATTTCCAGTTCCCTAAAACGCTTTTCTGTGAGTTTGAAAATCTTTTGCTACCTAGTGATTTCAGCTTTGAGATACTTGAACCAGGACAGGAGCACAGTATTGCTCTTGTGATCTGAAGTGCTTTTCTGCATTTTCAAAGTTCTAGCATTAACCATTGAGGAATTAAACTACAGGAGATTTCATTGAAATTTGCCTAATCAGGGTAAACATCCAATAGGCTCTAAACAAAAAACCCGTGATGGTGGATTGAACAAATTTGCGGATACATGAGGGGCACAAGAGAGAAATCATTTTGTCAGAGTTTCATTGAAATACACAAAGAAACCTAGTACCCACAAGCTACGAAACTTGGAATTATTTCCAGTTGGCTAAACCGCTTTTCTGTGAGTTTGAAACTCTTTTGCTACCTAGTGATTCAGCTTTGAGATACTTGAACCCGGACAGGAGCACAGTGTGCTCTTGTGATGATCTGAAGTGCTTTTACTGCATTTTCAAAGTTCTAGCATTAACCATTGAGGAACTAAACTACAGGAGATTTCAGTGAAATTTGCCTAATCAGGGTAAACATCCATTAGGCTCTAAACAAAAAACCCTGTGATTGTGGATTGAACAAATTTGGGGATCCATGAGGGGCACAAGAGAGAATCATTTTGTCAGAGTTTTTTCATTGAAATACACAAAGAAACCTAGTACCCACAAGCTAAGAAACATGGAATTATTTCCAGTTGTCTACAATGCTTTTCTGTGAGTTTGAAACTCTTTTTCTACCTAGTGATTCAGCTTTGAGATACTTGAACCAGGAGAGAAGCACAGTGTGCTCTTGTGAACTAAAGTGTTGATCTGCATTTTTAAAGTTTCTAGCATTAACCATTTAAGAATTAAACTAACAGGCGTATTTAGGCATTTTCGCCTAATCAGGGTAAACAATCCAATAGACTGTAACACAAAACACCCTTGAATGGTCTGATGACCAAACTTGGGGAGCCTTGAGGGGCACATGAGAGAATCCATTTTTTCAGAGTTTCATTGAAATACACAAAGAAACCTAGTGCCCAGAAGCTAAGAAACCTGGAATTATTTCCAGTTCCCTAAAACGCTTTTCTGTGAGTTTGAAACTCATTTGTTACCTAGTGATTCAGCTTTGAGATACTTGAACCAGGAAAGAAGCACAGTGTGCTCTTGTGGTATCTGAAGTGCTTTTCTGCATTTTTTCAAAGTTCTAGCATTAACCATTGAAAAATTAAACTACAGGAGTTTTCAGTGAAATTTCGTCTAATCAGGGGTAAGCATCCAATAGGCTCTAAACAAAAAAAACCGTGATGGTGGATTGACCAAAATTTGGGGAGCCTTGAGGGGCACAAGAGAGAATCATTTTGTCAGAGTTTCATTGAAATACACAAAGAAACCTAGTACCCACAAGCTAAGAAACATGAAATTATTTCCAGTTGGCGAAATCGCTTTTGTGTGAGTTTGAAACTCTTTGCTACCTAGTGATTCAGCTTTGAGATACTTGAACCAGGACAGGAGCACAGTGTGCTCTTGTGATCTGAAGTGCTTTTCCTTTCTGCATTTTCAAAGTTCTAAGCATTAACCATTGAGGAATTAAACTAACCAGGAGATTTCAGTGAAATTTTGCATAATCAGGGTATACATCCCAATAGGCTCTAACACAAAAAACCTGTGATTGTTGAATTGAACATATTTGGGGATCCAAGAGGGTCACAAGATGAGAAAACATTTAAGTTTTCAGAGTTTCATTGAAATACACAAAGAACACCTAGTACCAAACTCACAAGCTAAGAAAACCATGGATATTATATCCCAGTTGTCCTACAATGCATTACTGTGAGGTTTGAAACCTCTTTTCTGCTACCTAGTGGATTCATGCTTTGAGATACTTACTGAACCAGGAGAGAATCACAGTGTGCTCTATGTGGAACTAAAAGTGTTGTTTCTGCATTTTTTAAAGTTCTAGCATTAACCATTTTAAGAATTAAACACACAGAGCGCTTTACCAGGCATTTTTCGCCTAATCAGGGTAAAACATCCAATAGACAGTAGAACAAAACACCCTTCGATGGTCTGATGACCAAAACTTTGGGGGTAGCCTTGAGGGGCACATGAGAGAAAGCATTTTTTCAGAGTTTCATTGAAATACACAAATGAAAACCTAGAATGCCCAGAAGCTAGAGAAACATGGAACTTATTTCCAGTACGATCTAAAACGCCTTTCTGTGAGTTTGAAACTCTTTTTGCTACCTAGTAGAATCAGCTTTGAGAAACTTGAACCCAGAGAAAGAAGCACAGTGTTGCTCTTGTATCTGAAGGGGCTTTTTCTGCATTTTCAGAGTTCAAGCATTATAACCATTGAAAAATTATAAACAACAGGAGTTTTCAGTGTTTTATGGTATTTCGTTCTAATCAGGGTATTGCATACCAATATAGGCTCTAAAACAAAAAACCCGTTATGGTGGAATTGACACAAATTTGGGGAGCACAATGATGGGCCCAAGAGAGGAATCACTTTGTCAGAGTTTTACATTGAAATACAACAAAAGAAAACCTAGAACCCACAAGGCTAAGAAACATTGAAATTATCTTCCAGTTGGGGCGAAATCGCTTATGTTTGAGTTTGAAAACTCTTTGCTACCTAGTGATTCAGCTTTGAGATACTTGAACCAGGACAGGAAGCACAGTGAGCTCTTGTGAACTAAAAGTGTTGATCTTCTGCTGCATTTTTAAAGTTCTAGCATTTAACCAATTTAAGAAATTAAACTCACAGCCTTTTTCAAGGCATATTTCGCCTAAATCCCAGGGTTAAACATCCAATAGGCTCTAAACAAAAAACCCGTGAATGGTGGACATGACA
>JAKELJ010000097.1:0-41799 GCA_025594165.1 Tamias sibiricus | reverse complement strand
GAAAGCACTTCAGATCACAAGAGCACACTGTGCTTCTTTCCTGGTTCAAGTATCTCAAAGCTGAATTACTAGGTAAACAAAAGAGTTTCAAAACTCACAGAGAAGCGTTTTACAACCTCGATATGGAAATAATTCCATGTTTCTTAGCTTCTGGGCACTAGGATTCTTTGTGTATTTCAATGAAACTCTGAAGAAATGATTCTCTCATGTGACCCTCACAAGGCTCCCCAAGTTTGGTCAACCCACCATCAAGGGTGTTTGTTTACAGTTTATTGGATGTTTACCCTGATTAGGCGAAAATGCCTGAAAACGCCTGTGAGTTTACTTCTTGAATGGTTAATGCTAGAACATTGAAAACGCAGAACAGAACAACTTTAGTTCACAAGAGCACACTGTGCTTCTCTCCTAGTTCAAGTATCTCAAAGCAGGAATCTCTAGGTAGCAAAAGAGTTTTCAAACTCACAGAAAAGCGTTTTAGACAACTGGAAATAATTCCATGTTTCTTAGCTTGTGGGTATTAGGATTCTTTGTATATTTCAATGAAACTCTGACAAAATGATTCTCTTTGTGCCCTATCCCCTCATGGCTCCACAAATTTGGTCAATCCACCATCACGGGTTTTTTGTTTAGAGCCTATTGGATGTTTACCCTGATTAGGCGAATTTTCACTGAAAACGCCTGTAGTTTAATTCCTCAATGGTTAATGCTAGAACTTTGAAAATGCAGAAAAGCACTTCAGATCACAAGAGCACAACTGTGCTCCTGTCCTGGTTCAAGTATCTCAAAGCTGGAATCACTAGGTAGCAAAAGAGTTTCAAATTCACGAGAAAAGCGATTTAGCCAACTGGAAATAATTCCATGTTTCTTAGCTTCTGGGTACTAGGTTTCTTTGTGTATTTCAATGAAACTCTGACAAAATGGTTTCTCTCCTTGTGCCCCTCATGGCTCCCCAAATTTGTCAAATCCACCATCACGGGTTTTTTTGTTTAGAGCCTATTGGATGTTTACCCTGATTTGGCGAATTTCACTGAAAACACACCTGTACTTTAATTCTCTCAATGGTTAATGCTTAGAACTTTGAAATGCAGAAAAACACTTCAGATCACAAGAGCACATTGTGCTTTCTTTTCTTGGTTCAAGTAGTCTCAAAGCTGAATCACTAGTTAACAAAAGAGTTTCAAACTCACAGAAAAGCGTTTTAAGCGAACTGGAAATAATTCCATGTTTCTTAGCTTCTGGGCACTAGGTTTCTTTGTGTATTTCAATGAAACTCTGGAAAAAATGATTCTCTCATGTGCCCCTCAAGGCTCCATAAGTTTGTTCCCACACTCATCCACCATTAAGGGTCTTTTGTTTTACAGTCTATTGGATGTTTACCCTGATTTGGCGAATTTCACTGAAAACGCCTGTAGTTTAATTCCTCAATGGTTAATGTTAGAACTTTGAAATATGCAGAAAAGCACTTCAGATCACAAGAGCACACTGTGATCCTGTCCTGGATCAAGTATCTCAAAGCTGAATCACTAGGTAACAAAAGAGTTTCAAAACTCACAGAAAAGCGTTTTTAGCGATATGGAAATAATTCCATGTTTCTTAGCTTCTGGGCACTAGGATTCTTTGTATATTTCAATGAAACTTTGACAAAATGATTCTCTTTGTGCCCCTCATGGCTCCAAAAATTTGGTACAATCCACCATCACGGGTTTTTTGTTTAGAGCCTATTGGGATGTTTACCTTGATTAGGCGAATTTCACTGAAAACGCCTGTTAGTTTAATTCCTCAATGGTTAATGCTAGAACTTTGAAAATGTAGAAAAAACACTTCAGATCACAAGAGCACATTGTGCTTCTTTCTTGGTTCAAGTATCTCAAAGCTGAAATCACTAGGTAACAAAAGAGTTTCAAACTCACAGAAAAGCGTTTTAGATAGCGAACTGGAAATAATTCCCTGTTTATCTTAGCTTCTGGGCACTAGGTTTCTTTGTGTATTTCAATGAAACTCCTGAAAAAATGATTCTCTCATGAGATCCTCAAGGCTCCCTAAGTTTGGTCATCCCACCATCAAGGGTGTTTTGTGTACAGTCTATTGGATGTTTACACTGATTAGGCGAATTTCACTGAAAATGCCTGTAGTTTAATTCCTCCATGGTTAATGCTAGAACTTTGGAAATAACAGAAAAAGCACTTCAGATCACAAGAGCACACTGTGCTTCTTTCCTGGTTCAAGTATCTCAAAGCTGAATTACTAGGTAACAAAAGAGTTTCAAACTCACAGAGAAGCGTTTTTTTTTTTTTACCGATATGGAAATAATTCCATGTTTCTTAGCTTCTGGGCACTAGGATTCTTTGTGTATTTTCAATGAAACTCTGAAGAAATGATTTCTCTCATGTGACCCTCAAGGCTCCCCAAGTTTGGTCAACCCACCATCAAGGGTGTTTTGTTTACAGTTTATTGGATGTTTACCCTGATTAGGCGATAAATGCCTGAAAACGCCTGTGAGTTTACTTCTTGAATGGTTAATGCTACGTAGAACATTGAAAACGCAAAACAAACACTTTAGTTCACAAGAGCACACTGTGCTTCTCTCCTAGTTCAAGTATCTCAAAGCAGAATCTCTAGGTAGCAAAAGAGTTTCAAACTCACAGAAAAAGCGTTTTAGACAACTGGAAATAATTCCATGTTTCTTAGCTTGTGGTATTAGGATTTCTTTGTATATTTCAATGAAACTCTGACAAAATGATTCTCTTTGTGCCCCTCATGGCTCCACAAATTTGGTCAATCCACCATCACAGGTTTTTTGTTTAGAGCCTATTGGATGTTTACCCTGATTAGGCGAATTTCACTGAAAACGCCTGTAGTTTAAATTCCTCAATGGTTAATGCTAGAACTTTGAAAATGCAAGAAGAAAAGCACTTCAGATCACAAGAGCACACTGTGCTCCTGTCCTGGTTCAAGTATCTCAAAGCTGAATCACTAGGTAGCAAAAGAGTTTCAAAATTCACAGAAAAGCGATTTAGCCAACTGGAAATAATTCCAGGTTTCTTAGCTTCTGGGTAATAGGTTTCTTTGTGTATTTCAATGAAACTCTGACAAAATGATTCTCGCTTGTGCCCCTCATGGCTCCCCAAATTTGGGTCCAATCCACCATCACGGGTTTTTTGTTTAGAGCCTATTGGATGTTTACCCTGATTAGGCGAATTTCACTGAAAACACCTGTACTTTAATTCCTCAATGGTTAATGCTAGAACTTTGGAAAATGCAGAAAAACACTTCAGATCACAAGAGCACATTGCGCTTCTTTCTTGGTTCAAGTATCTCAAAGCTGAATCACTAGGTAACAAAAGAGTTTCAAACTCACAGAAAAGCGGTTTTAGCGAACTGGAAATAATTCCATGTTTCTTAGCTTCTGGGCACTAGGTTTCTTTGTGTATTTCAATGAAACTCTGAAAAAATGATTCTCTCATGTGCCCCTCATAGGCTCCATAAGTTTGGTCATCCCACCATTAAGGGTCTTTTGTTTACAGTCTATTGGATGTTTACCCTGATTAGGCGAAATTTCACTGAAAACGCCTGTAGTTTAATTCCTCAATGGTTAATGTTAGAACTTTGAAAATGCAGAACAGCACTTCAGATCACAAGAGCACACTGTGATCCTGTCCTGGTTCAAGTATCTCAAAGCTGAATCACTAGGTAACAAAAGAGTTTTCAAACTCACAGAAAAGCGTTTTAGCGATATGGAAATAATTCCATGTTTCTTAGCTTCTGGGCACTAGGATTCTTTGTATATTTCAATGAAACTTTGACAAAATGATTCTCTTTGTGCCCCTCATGGCTCCCCAAATTTGGTCAATCCACCATCACGGGTTTTTTGTTTAGAGCCTATTGGATGTTTAACCTTGATTAGGCGAATTTCACTGAAATCGCCTGTAGTTTAATTCATCCAATGGTTAATGTTAGAACTTTGAAAATGCAGAAAAACACTTCAGATCACAAGAGCACACTGTGCTCACCTGTCCTGGTTCAAGTATCTCAAAGCTGAATCACTAGGTAGGAAAAGAGTTTCAAAACTCACAGAAAAGCGATTTAGCCAACTGGAAATAATTCCATGTTTCTTAGCTTCTTGGTACTTCAAAGATTTCTTTGTGTATTTCAATGAAACTCTGACAAAATGATTCTCTCTTGTGCCCCTCATGGCTCCCCAAATTTGGTTATCCACCATCACGGGTTTTTTTTTTTTAGAGCCTAATGGATGTTTTAACCCTGATTAGGCGAATTTCACTGAAAACGCCTGTAGTTTAATTCCTCAATGGTTAATGCTAGAACTTTGAAAATGCATAAAAGCACTTCAGATCACAAGCACACACTGTGCTCCTGTCCTGGTTCAAGTATCTCAAAGCTGAATCACAAGGTAATAAAAGAGTTTCAAACTCACAGAAAAGTGATTTTAGAGAACTGGAAATAATTCCATGTTTCTTAGCTTCTGGGAACTAGGTTTCTTTGTGTATTTCAATGAAACTCTGAAAAAATGATTCTCTCATGTGCCCCTCAAGGCTCCCCAGTTTGGTCATCCCACCATCAAGGGTGTTTTGTTACAGTCTATGGGATGTTTACCCTGATTAGGCGAAAATGCCTGAAAACGCCTGTGAGTTTAATTCTTAAATGGTTAATGCTAGAACTTTAAAAACGCAGAACAAGACTTTAGTTCACAAGAGCACACTGTGCTTCTGTCCCTGGTTCAAGTATCTCAAAGCTGAATCACTAGGTAGCAAAAGAGTTTCAAAACTCACACAAAAGCGATTTCGGCAACTGGAAATAATTTCATGTTTCTTAGCTTGTGGGTACTAGGTTTCTTTGTGTATTTCAATGAAACTCTGACAAAATGATTCTCTCTTGTGCCCCTCATGGCTCCCCAAATTTGGTCATCCCACCATATCACGGGTTTTTTTGTTTAGAGCCTATTGGGATGTTTACCCTGATTAGGCGATTTCACTGAACACGCACTGTAGATTAATTCCTCAATGGTTAATGCTAGAACTTTGAAAATGCAGAAAAGCACTTCAGATCACAAGAGCACACTGTGCTTCCTTCCTGGTTCAAGTATTTCAAAGCTGAATCACTAGGTAACAAAAGAGTTTCAAACTCACAGAAAAGCGTTTTAGCGAACTGGAAATAATTCCATGTTTCTTAGCTTGTGGGTACTAGGTTTCTTTGTGTGATTTCAACGAAACTCTGAAGAAATGATTCTCTCATGTGGGCCTCAAGGCTCCCCAAGTTTGGTCATCCCACCATCAAGGGTGTTTTTGTTTACAGTCTACTAGATGTTTACCCTCATTAGGCGAAAATGCCTGAAAACGCCTGTGAGTTTAATTCTTAAATGGTTAATGCTAGAACTTTAAAAACGCAGAACAACACTTTAGTTCACAAGAGAGCACCATGTGCTTCTCTCCTGTTTCAAGTTATCTCAAAGCTGAATCACTAGGTAGCAAAAGAGTTTTCAAACTCACAGAAAAGCGTTTTAGACAACTGGAAATAATTCCATGTTTCTTAGCTTGTGGGTACTAGGTTTCTTTGTGTATTTCAATGAAACTCTGACAAAAAGATTCTCTCTTGTGCCCCTCATAGCTCCCCAAATTTGTCAATCCACCATCACGGGTGTTTTGTTTAGAGCCTATTGGATGTTTATCCTGATTAGGCGAATTTCACTGAAAACGCCTGTTAGGATTAATTCCTCAATGGTTAATGCTAGAACTTGAAAATGCAGAAAAGCACTTCAGATCAACAAGCGCACACTGTGTTTCGTTCCTGGTTCAAGTATCTCAAAGCTGAACTCACAAGGTAATTAAAAAGTTTCTCAAACTCACAGAAAAGTGTTTTTTAGAGAGACTGGAAATAATTCCATGTTTCTTAGCTTCTGGGAACTAGGTTTCTTTGTGTATTTCAATGAAACTCTGAAAAAATGATTCTCTCATGTGCCCCTCAAGGCTCCCCAGTTTGGTTCATCCCACCATCAAGGGTGTTTTGTTTACAGTCTATTGGATGTTTACCCTGATTAGGCGAAAATGCCTGAAAATGCCTGTGAGTTTAATTCTTAAATGGTTAATGCTAGAACTTTAAAAACGCAGAACAAGACTTTAGTTCACAAGAGCACACTGTGCTTCTGTCCTGATTCAAGTATCTCAAAGCTGAATCACTAGGTAGCAAAAGAGTTTCAAACTAACACAAAAGCGATTTCGCCAACTGGAAATAATTTCATGTTTCTTAGCTTGTGGGTACTAGGTTTCTTTGTGTATTTCAATGAAACTCTGAAAAAAATGATTCTCTCTTGTGCCCACTCATGGCTCCCCAAATTTGGTCAATCCACCATCACGGGTTTTTTGTTTAGAGCCTATTGGATGCTTACCCTGATTAGACGAATTTCACTGAAAACTCCTGTAGTTTAATTTTTCAATGGTTAATGCTAGAACTTTGAAAATGCAGAAAAGCCCTCATATCACAAGAGCACACTGTGCTTCTTTCCTGGTTCAAGTATCTCAAAGCTGAATCACTAGGTAACAAAAGAGTTTCACACTCACAGAAAAGTGCGTTTTAGCGAACTGGAAATAATTCCATGTTTCTTAGCTTCTGGGTACTAGGTTTCTTTGTGTATTTCAATGAAACTCTGAAAAAATGATTCTCTCATGTGCCCCTCAAGGCTCCCCAAGTTTGGTCATCAGACCATCAAGGGTGTTTTGTTTACAGTCTATTGGATGTTTACCCTGATTAGGCGAAAATGCCTGAAAATGCCTGTGAGTTTAATTCTTAAATGGTTAATGCTAGAACTTTAAAAATGCAGAACAACACTTTAGTTCACAAGAGCACACTGTGCTTCTCTCCTGGTTCAAGTATCTCAAAGCTGAATCACTAGGTAGCAAAAGAGTTTCAAACTCACAGAAAAGCATTGTAGACAACTGGAAATAATTCCATGTTTCTTAGCTTGTGGGTACTAGGTTTCTTTGTGCATTTCAATGAAACTCTGAAAAAATGATTCTCTCATGTGCCCCTCATGGATCCCCAAATTTGTTCAATCCACAATCACGGGTTTTTTGTTTAGAGCCTATTGGATATTTACCCTGATTAGGCAAATTTCACTGAAATCTCCTGTGGTTTAATTCCTCAATGGTTAATGCTAGAACTTTGAAAATGCAGAAAAGGACTTCAGATCACAAGAGCACACTGTGCTCCTGTCCTGGTTCAAGTATCTCAAAGCTGAATCACTAGGTAGCAAAAGAGTTTCAAACTCACAGAAAAGCGGTTTAGCCAACTGGAAATAATTCCAAGTTTTGTAGCTTGTGGGTACTAGGTTTCTTTGTGTATTTCAATGAAACTCTGAAAAAATGATTCTCTCATGGTGCCCCTCAAGGTTCACCAAGTGTGGTCATCCCACAATCAAGGGTGTTTTGTTTACAGTCTATTAGATGTTTACCCTGATTAGGTGAAAATGCCTGAAAACGCCTCTGAGTTTAATTCTTAAATGGTTAATGCTAGAACTTTTAAAACGCAGAACAACACTTTAGTTCACAAGAGCACACTGTGCTTCTCTCCTGTTTCAAGTAACTCAAAGCTGAATCACTAGATAGAAAAAGAGCTTCAAACTCACAGAAAAGCGTTTTAGACAACTGGAAATAATTCCATGTTTCTTAGCTTGTGGGTACTAGGTTTCTTTGTGTATTTCAATGAAACTCTGACAAAAAGATTCTCTCTTGTGCCCCTCATAGCTCCCCAAATTTGGTCAATCCACCATCACGGGTGTTTTGTTTAGAGCCTATTGGATGTTTACCGGATTAGGCGAATTTCACTGAAAACGCCTGTTAGTTTAATTCTTCAATGGTTAATGCTAGAAATTTGAAAATACAGAAAAGCACGTAAGATCACAAGAGCACACTGTGCTTCTTTCCTGGTTCAAGTATCTCAAAGCTGAATCACTAGGTAACAAAAGAGTTTAAAACTCACAGAAAAAAAAGCGTTTTAGCGAACTGGAAATAATTCCATGTTTCTTAGCTTGTGGGTACTAGGTTTCTTTGTGTATTTCAAAGAAACTCTGAAGAAATGATTCTCTCATGTGTGCCTCAAGGCTCCCCAAGTTTGGTCATCCCACCATCAAGGGTGTTTTGTTTACAATCTACTAGATGTTTACCCTGATTAGGCAAAAATGCCTGAAAATGCCTGTGAGTTTAATTCTTAAATGGTTAATGCTAGAACTTTAAAAACGCATAGCAACACTTTAGTTCACAAGAGCACACTGTGCTCCTGTCCTGGTTCAAGTATCTCAAAGCTGAATTACTAGGTAGCAAAAGAGTTTCAAACTCACAGAAAAGCGGTTTAGCCAACTGGAAATAAATCCAAGTTTCTTAGCTTCTGGGTACTAGGTTTCTTTTGTGTATTTCAATGAAGCTCTGACAAAATGATTCTCTCTTGTGCCCCTCATGGGTCCACAAATTTGGTCATCCCACCATCAAGGGTGTTTTGTTTACAGTCTATTGGATGTTTACCCTGATTAGGCGAAAATGCCTGAAAACGCCTGTGAGTTTAATTCTTAAATGGTTAGTGCTAGAACTTTAAAAATGCAGAACAAACACTTTAGTTCACAAGAGCACACTGTGCTTCTGTCCTGGTTCAAGTATCTCAAAGCTGAATCACTAGGTAGCAAAAGAGTTTCAAAGTCACAAAAAAAGCGTTTTAGCCAACTGGAAATAATTCCATGTTTCTTAGCTTCTGGGTACTAGGTTTCTTTTGTGTATTTCAATGAAACTCTGACAAAATGATTCTCTCTTGTGCCCCTCATGGCTCCCCAAATTTGGTCAATCCACCATCACGAGTTTTTTGTTTAGAGCCTATTGGATGTTTACCGTAATTAGGCGAATTTCACTGAAAACGCCTGTAGATTAATTCCTCAATGGTTAATGCTAGAACGTTGAAATTGCAGAAAAGCACTTCAGTTCACAAAAGCACACTGTGCTCCTGTCCTAGTTCAAGTATCTCAAAGCTGATACACTAGGTAGCAAAAGAGTTTCAAACTCACAGAAAAGCAATTTAGCCAACTGGAAATAATTCCATGTTTTTTAGCTTGTCGGTACTAGTTTCTTTGTGTATTTCAATGAAACTCTGACAAAATGATTCTCTCTTGTGCCCCTCATGGATCCCCAAATTTGTTCAATCCACAATCACGGGTTTTTTGTTTAGAGCCTATTGGATGTTTACCCCTGCTTAGGCGAATTTCACTGAAAAAGCCTGTAGTTTAATTCCTCAATGGTTAATGCTAGAATTTTGAAAATGCAGAAAAGCACTTCAGATCACAAGAGCACACTGTGATTCTGTCCTGGTTCAAATATCTCAAAGCTGAATCACTAGTAGCAAAAGAGTTTCAAACTCACAGAAAAGCGATTTAGCCAACTGGAAATAATTCCAAGTTACTTAGCTTCTGGGTACTAGGTTTCTTTGTGTATTTCAATGAAACTCTGAAAAAATGATTCTCTCTTGTGCCCCTCATGGCTCCCCAAATTTGGTCATCCCACGATCACGGGTTTTTTGTTTAGAGCCTATTGGATGTTTACCCTGATTAGGCGAATTTCACACTGAAAACGCCTGTAGTTTAATTCCTCAATGATTAATGATAGAACTTTGAAAATGCAGAAAAGCACTTCAGATCACAAGAGCACACTGTGCTCCTGTCCTGGTTCAAGTATCTCAAAGCTGAATCACTAGGTAGGAAAAGAGTTTCAAACTCACAGAAAAGCGATTTAGCCACTGGAAATAATTCCATGTTTCTTAGCTTCTGGGTACTAGATTTCTTTGTGTATTTCAATGAAACTCTGACAAAATGATTCTCTCTTGTGCCCCTCATGGCTCCCCAAATTTGGTTATCCCACCATCACGGGTGTTTTTGTTTAGAGCCTATTGGGATGTTTACCCTGATTAGGCGAATTTCACTGAAAACGCCTGTTAGATTAATTCCTCAATGGTTAATGCTAGAACTTTGAAAATGCAGAAAAGCACTTCAGATCACAAGAGCACACTGTGCTTCGTTCCTGGATCAAGTATCTCAAAAGCTGAATCACTAGGTAACAAAAGAGTTTCAAACTCACAGAAAAGCGTTTTAGGGAACAGGAAATAATTCCAAGTTTCTTAGCTACTGGGCACTAGGGTTCTTTGTGTATTTCAATGAAACTCTGAAAAAATGATTCTCTCGTGTGCCCCTCAAGGCTCCCCAAGTGTGGTAATCCCACCATCAAGGGTGTTTTGTTTACAGTCTATTAGATGTTTACCCTGATTAGGCGAAAATGCCTGAAAAACAGCCTGTGAGTTTAATTCTTAAATGGTTAATGCTAGAACTTTCAAAAACGCAGAACAACACTTTTAGTTCACAAGAGCACACTGTGCTTCTCTCCCTGTTTCAAGCAACTCAAAGCTGAATCACTAGGTAGCAAAAGAGTTTCAAACTAACAGAAAAGCGTTTTAGACAACTGGAAATAATTCCATGTTTCTTAGCTTGTGGGTACTAGGTTTCTTTGTGTATTTCAATGAAACTCTGACAAAAAGATTCTCTCTTGTGTGCCCTCATAGCTCCCCAAATTTGGTCAATCCACCATCACGGGTGTTTTTGTTTAGAGCCTATTGGATGTTTACCCTGATTAGGCGAATTTCACTGAAAACGCCTGTTAGATTAATTCCTCAATGGTTAATGCTAGAACTTTGAAAATGCAGAAAAGCCCTTCAGATCACAAGAGCACACTGTGCTTCGTTCCTGGTTCAAGTATCTCAAAGCTGAATCACTAGGTAACAAAAGAGTTTCAAACTCACAGAAAAGTGTTTTAGGGAACTGGAAATAATTCCATGTTTCTTAGCTACTGGGCACTAGGTTTCTTTGTGTATTTCAATGAAACTCTGAAAAAATGATTCTCTCATGTGCCCCTCAAGGTTCCCCAAGTGTGGTCATCCCACCATCAAGGGTGTTTTGTTTTACAGTCTATTAGATGTTTACCCTGATTAGGCGAAAATGCCTGAAAATGCCTGTGAGTTTAATTCTTAAATGGTTAATGCTAGAACTTTCAAAATGCAGAACAACACTTTAGTTCACAAGAGCACACTGTGCTTCTCTCTGGTTCAAGTATCTCAAAGCTGAATCACTAGGTAGCAAAAGTGTTTCAAAAGGTCACAAAAAAGCGTTTTAGCCAACTGGAAAATAATTCCATGTTTCTTAGCTTCTGGGTACTAGGTTTCTTTGTGTATTTCAATGAAACTCTGACAAAATGATTCTCTCTTGTGCCCCTCATGGCTCCCCAAATTTGGTCAATCCACCATCACGAGTTTTTTGTTTAGAGCCTATTGGATGTTTACCGTAATTAGGCGAATTTCACTGAAAACGCCTGTAGATTAATTCCTCAATGGTTAATGCTAGAACGAACTGAAAATTGCAGAAAAGCACTTCAGATCACAAAAGCACACTGTGCTCCTGTCCTAGTTCAAGTATCTCAAAGCTGATACACTAGGTAGCAAAAGAGTTTCAAACTCACGAAAAGCAATTTAGCCAACTGGAAATAATTCCATGTTTTTTAGCTTGTCGGTACTAAGTTTCTTTGTGTATTTCAATGAAACTCTGACAAAATGATTCTCTCATGTGCCCCTCAAGGCTCCCCAAGTTTGGTCATCCCACCATCAAGGGTGTTTTCTTTACAGTCTATTGGATGTTTACCCTTATTAGACGAAAAATACCTGAAAACGCCTGTGAGTTTTAATTCTTAAATGGTTAATGCTAGAACTTTAAAAATGCAGAACAACACTTTAGTTCACAGGAGCACACTGTGCTTCTTCTCCTGGTTCAAGTACCTCAAAGCTGAATTACTAGGTAGCAAAAGAGTTTCAAACTCACAGAAAAGCCTTTTAGCCAACTGGAAATAATTCCATGTTTCTTACCTTCTGGGTACTAGGTTTTCTTTGTGTATTTCAATGAAACTCTGAGAAAATGATTCTCTCTTGTGCCCCTCATGGCTCCCCAAATTTGGTCAATCCACCATCACGAGTTTTTTGTTTAGAGCCTATTGGATGTTTACCCTAATTAGGCGAATTTCACTGAAAACGCCTGTAGATTAATTCCTCAATGGTTAATGCTAGAACTTTGAAAATGCAGAAAAGCACTTCAGATCACAAGAGCACACTGTGCTCCTGTCCTGGTTCAAGTATCTCAAAGCTGAATCACTAGGTAACAAAAGAGTTTCAAACTCACAGAAAAGAGTTTTAGCGAACTGGAAATAATTCCATGTTTTCTTAGCTTCTGGGCACTAGGTTTCTTTGTGTATTTCAATGAAACTCTGAAAAAATGATTCTCTCATGTGCCCCTCAAGGCTCCCCAAGTTTGGTCATCAGACCATCAAGGGTGTTTTGTTTTACAGTCTATTGGATGTTTACCCTGATTAGGGCGAAAATGCCTGAAAAACGCCTGTGAGTTTAATTCTTAAAATGGTTAATGCTAGAACTTTAAAAATGCAGAACAACACTTTAGTTCACAAGATCACACTGTGCTTCTCTCCTGGTTCAAGTATCTCAAAGCTGAATCACTAGGTAGCAAAAGTGTTTCAAACTCACAGAAAAGCAATTGTAGACAACTGGAAATAATTCCATGTTTCTTAGCTTGTGGGTACTAGGTTTCTTTGTGTATTTCAATGAAACTCTGAAAAAAAGATTCTCTCTTGTGCCCCTCATAGCTCCCCAAATTTGGTCAATCCACCATCACGGGTGTTTTGTTTAGAGCCTATTGATGTTTACCCTGATTAGGCGAATTTCACTGAAAACGCCTGTTAGATTAATTCCTCAATGGTTAATGCTAGAACTTTGAAAATGCAGAAAAGCACTTCAGATCACAAGAGCACACTGTGCTTTCGTTCCTGGTTCAAGTATCTCAAAGCTGAATCACTAGGTAACAAAAGAGTTTCAAACTCACAGAAAAGTGTTTTAGGTAACTGGAAATAATTCCATGTTTCTTAGCTACTGGCACTAGGTTTTCTTTGTGTATTTCAATGAAACTCTGAAAAAATGATTCTCTCATGTGCCCCCTCAAGGCTCCCCAAGATGTGGTCATCCCACCATCAAGGGTGTTTTGTTTACAGTCTATTAGATGTTTACCCTGATTAGGCGAAAATGCCCGAAAACGCCTGTGAGTTTAATTCTTAAATGGTTAATGCTAGAACTTTCAAAACGCAGAACAACACTTTAGTTCACAAGAGCACACTGTGCTTCTCTCCTGTTTCAAGTAACTCAAAGCTGAATCACTAGGTAGCAAAAGAGTTTCAAACTAACAGAAAAGCATTGTAGACAACTGGAAATAATTCCATGTTTCTTAGCTTGTGGGTACTAGGTTTCTTTGTGTATTTCAATGAAACTCTGACAAAAAGATTCTCTCTTGTGCCCCTCATAGCTCCCCAAGTTTGGTCAATCCACCATCACGGGTGTTTTGTTTAGAGCCTATTGGATGTTTACCCTGATTAGGCGAATTTCACTGAAAACGCCTGCTAGATTTTAATTCCTCAATGGTTAATGCTAGAACTTTGAAAATGCAGAAAAGCCCTTCAGATCACAAGAGCACACTGTGCTCATGTCCTGGTTCAAGTATCTCAAAGCTGAATCACTAGGTAGCAAAAGAGTTTCAAACTCACAGAAAAGCGGTTTAGCCAACTGGAAATAAATCCAAGTTTCTTAGCTTCTGGGTACTAGGTTTCTTTGTGTATTTCAATGAAGCTCTGACAAAATGATTCTCTCTTGTGCCCCTCATGGCTCCACAAATTTGGTCATCCCACCATCAAGGGTGTTTTGTTTACAGTCTATTGGATGTTTACCCTGATTAGGCGAAAATGCCTGAAAACGCCTGTGATTTTAATTCGTAAATGGTTAGTGCTAGAACTTTAAAAATGCAGAACAACACTTTAGTTCACAAGAGCACACTGTGCTTCTGTCCTGGTTCAAGTATCTCAAAGCTGAATCACTAGGTAGTAAAAGAGTTTCAAACTCACAAAAAAGCGTTTTAGCCAACTGGAAATAATTCCATGTTTCTTAGCTTCTGGGTACTAGGTTTCTTTGTGTATTTCAATGAAACTCTGACAAAATGATTCTCTCTGTGCCCCTCATGGCTCCCCAAATTTGGTCAATCCACCATCACGAGTTTTTGTTTAGAGCCTATTGGATGTTTACCGTAATTAGGCGAATTTCACTGAAAACGCCTGTAGTTTAATTCCTCAATGGTTAATGCTAGAAGTTTGAAAATGCAGAAAAGCACTTCAGATCACAAGAGCGCACACTGTGCTTCGTTCCTGATTCAAGTATCTCAAAGCTGAATCACAAGGTAATAAAAGAGTTTCAAACTCACAGAAAAGTGTTTTAGAGAACTGGAAATAATTCCATGTTTCTTAGCTTCTGGGAACTAGGTTTCTTTGTGTATTTCAATGAAACTCTGAAAAAATGATTCTCTCATGTGCCCCTCAAGGCTCCCCAGTTTGGTCATCCCACCATCAAGGTGTTTTCTTTACAGTCTATTGGATGTTTACCCTTATTAGGCGAAAATGCCTGAAAACGCCTGTGAGATTAATTCTTAAATGGTTAATGCTAGAACTTTAAAAACGCAGAACAACACTTTACTTCCCAAGAGCACACTGTGCTCCTGTCCTGGCTCAAGTATCTCAAAGCTGAATCACTAGGTAGCAAAAGAGTTTCAAACTCACAGAAAAGCGGTTTAGCCAACTGGAAATAAATCCAAGTTTCTTAGCTTCTGGGTACTAGGTTTCTTTGTGTATTTCAATGAAGCTCTGACAAAATGATTCTCTCTTGTGCCCCTCATGGCTCCACAAATTTGGTCATACCCACCATCAAGGGTGTTTTGTTTACAGTCTATTGGATGTTTACCCTGATTAGGCCAAAATGCCTGAAAACGCCTGTGAGTTTAATTCTTAAATGGTTAATGCTAGAACTTTAAAAAACGCAGAACAACACTTTAGTTCACAAGAGCACACTGGGCTTCTGTCCTGGTTCAAGTACCTCAAAGCTGAATTACTAGGTAGCAAAAGAGTTTCAAACTCACAGAAAAGCCTTTTAGGAGCCAACTGGAAATAATTCCATGTTTCTTACCTTCTGGGTACTAGGTTTCTTTGTGTATTTCAATGAAACTCTGAGAAAAATGATTCTCTCTTGTGCCCCTCATGGCTCCCCAAATTTGGTCAATCCACCATCACGAGTTTTTTGTTTAGAGCCTATTGGATGTTTACCCTAATTAGGCGAATTTCACTGAAAACGCCTGTAGATTAATTCCTCAATGGTTAATGCTAGAACTTTGAAAATGCTGAAAAGCACTTCAGATCACAAAAGCACACTGTGCTCCTGTCCTAGTTCAAGTATCTCAAAGCTGATACACTAGGTAGCAAAAGAGTTTCAAACTCACAGAAAAGCAATTTAGCCAACTGGAAATAATTCCATGTTTTTTAGCTTGTCGGTACTAAGTTTCTTTGTGTATTTCAATGAAACTCTGACAAAATGATTCTCTCTTGTGCCCCTCATGGATCCCAAATTTGTTCAATCCACAATCACGGGTTTCTTGTTTAGAGCCTATTGGATGTTTACCCTGATTAGGCAAATTTCACTGAAAAAGCCTGTAGTTTAATTCCTCAATGGTTAATGCTAGAATTTTGAAAATGCAGAAAAGCACTTCAGATCACAAGAGCACACTGTGATTCTGTCCTGGTTCAAGTATCTCAAAGCTGAATCACTAGGTAGCAAAAGAGTTTCAAACTCACAGAAAAGCGATTTAGCCAACTGGAAATAATTCCAAGTTACTTAGCTTCTGGGTACTAGATTTCTTTGTGTATTTCAATGAAACTCTGACAAAATGATTCTCTCTTGTGCCCGTCATGGCTCCCCAAATTTGGTCATCCCACGATCACGGGTTTTTTTGTTTAGAGCCTACTGGATGTTAACCCTGATTAGGCGAATTTCACTGAAAATGCCTGTAGTTTAATTCCTCAATGGTTAATGCTAGAAGTTTGAAAATGCAGAAAAGCACTTCAGATCACAAGCGCACACTGTGCTTCGTTCCTGATTCAAGTATCTCAAAGCTGAATCATAAGGTAATAAAAGAGTTTCAAACTCACAGAAAAGTGTTTTAGAGAACTGGAAATAATTCCATGTTTCTTAGCTTCTGGGAACTAGGTTTCTTTGTGTATTTCAATGAAACTCTGAAAAAATGATTCTCTCATGTGCCCCTCAAGGCTCCCCAGTTTGGTCATCCCACCATCAAGGGTGTTTTCTTTACAGTCTATTGGATGTTTACCCCTTATTAGGCGAAAATGCCTGAAAACGCCTGTGAGTTTAATTCTTAAATGGTCAATGCTAGAACTTTAAAAATGCAGAACAAAACTTTAGTTCACAAGAGCACACTGTGCTTCTCTCCTGGTTCAAGTACCTCAAAGCTGAATTACTAGGTAGCAAAAGAGTTTCAAACTCACAGAAAAGCCTTTTAGCCAACTGGAAATAATTCCATGTTTCTTAGCTTCTGGGTACTAGGTTTCTTTGTGTATTTCAATGAAACTCTGAGAAAATGATTCTCTCTTGTGCCCCTCATGGCTCCCCAAATTTGGTCAATCCACCATCACGAGTTTTTTTGTTTAGAGCCTATTGGATATTTACCCTAATTAGGCGAATTTCACTGAAAACTCCTGTAGATTAATTCCTCAATGGTTAATGCTAGAATTTTGAAAATGCAGAAAAGCACTTCAGATCACAAAAGCACACTGTGCTCCTGTCCTAGTTCAAGTATCTCAAAGCTGATACACTAGGTAGCAAAAGAGTTTCAAACTCACAGAAAAGCAATTTAGCCAACTGGAAATAATTCCATGTTTTTTAGCTTGTCAGTAGTAAGTTTCTTTGTGTATTTCAATGAAACTCTGAAAAAATGATTCTCTCATGTGCCCCTCAAGGTTCCCCAAGTGTGGTCATCCCACCATCAAGGGTGTTTTGTTTACAGTCTATTAGATGTTTACCCTGATTAGGCGAAAATGCCTGAAAATGCCTGTGAGTTTAATTCTTAAATGGTTAATGCTAGAACTTTAAAAATGCAGAACAACACTTTAGTTCACAAGAGCACACTGTGCTTCTCTCCTGTTTCAAGTATCTCAAAGCTGAATCACTAGGTAGCAAAAGTGTTTCAAAGTCACAGAAAAGCATTGTAGACAACTGGAAATAATTCCATGTTTCTTAGCTTGTGGGTACTAGGTTTCTTTGTGTATTTCAATGAAACTCTGACAAAATGATTCTCTCTTGTGCCCCTCATGGATCCCCAAATTTGTTCAATCCACAATCACGGGTTTTTTTTTGTTTAGAGCCTATTGGATGTTTACCCTGATTAGGCAAATTTCACTGAAAACTCCTGTAGTTTAATTCCTCAATGGTTAATGCTAGAACTTTGAAAATGCAGAAAAGCACTTCAGATCACAAGAGCACACTGTGCTCCTGTCCTGGTTCAAGTATCTCAAAGCTGAATCACTAGGTAACAAAACAGTTTCAAACTCACAGAAAAGAGTTTTAGCGAACTGGAAATAATTCCAAGTTTCTTAGCTACTGGGCACTAGGCTTCTTTGTGTATTTCAATGAAACTCTGAAAAAATGATTCTCTCGTGTGCCCCTCAAGGCTCCCCAAGTGTGGTAATCCCACCATCAAGGGTTGTTTTGTTTACAGTCTATTAGATGTTTACCCTGATTAGGGCGAAAATGCCTGAAAACGCCTGTGAGTTTAATTCTTAAATGGTTAATGCTAGAACTTTCAAAAACGCAGAACAACACTTTAGTTCACAAGAGCACACTGTGCTTCTCTCCTGTTTCAAGCAACTCAAAGCTGAATCACTAGGTAGCAAAAGAGTTTCAAACTCACAGAAAAGCGTTTTAGACAACTGGAAATAATTCCATGTTTCTTAGCTTGTGGGTACTAGGTTTCTTTGTGTATTTCAATGAAACTCTGAAAAAATGATTCTCTCTTGTGCCCCTCATAGCTCCCCAAATTTGGTCAATCCACCATCACGGGTGTTTTGTTTAGAGCCTATTGGATGTTTACCCTGATTAGGCGAATTTCACTGAAAACGCCTGTTAGATTAATTCCTCAATGGTTAATGCTAGAACTTTGAAAATGCAGAAAAGCCCTTCAGATCACAAGAGCACACTGTGCTTCGTTCCTGGTTCAAGTATCTCAAAGCTGAATCACTAGGTAACAAAAGAGTTTCAAATTCAAAGAAAAGTGTTTTAGGGAACTGGAAATAATTCCATGTATCTTAGCTTCTGGGCACTAGGTTTCTTTGTGTATTTCAATGAAACTCTGAAAAAATGATTCTCTCATGTGCCCCTCAAGTTCCCCAAGTGTGGTCATCCCCACCATCAAGGGTGTTTTGTTTACAGTCTATTAGATGTTTAACCCTGATTAGGCGAAAATGCCTGAAAATGCCTGTGAGTTTAATTCTTAAATGGTTAATGCTAGAACTTTAAAAACGCAGAACAACACTTTACTTCCCAAGAGCACACTGTGCTCCTGTCCTGGCTCAAGTATCTCAAAGCTGAATCACTAGGTAGCAAAAGAGTTTCAAACTCACAGAAAAGCGGTTTAGCCAACTGGAAATAAATCCAAGTTTCTTAGCTTCTGGGTACTAGGTTTCTTTGTGTATTTCAATGAAGCTCTGACAAAATAATTCTCTCTTGTGCCCCTCATGGCTCCACAAAATTTGGTTATCCCACCATCAAGGGTGTTTTTTGTTTACAGTCTATTGGATGTTTACCCTGATTAGGCCAAAATGCCTGAAAAACCCGCCTGTGAGTTTAATTCTTAAATGGTTAATGCTAGAACTTTAAAAACGCAGAACAACACTTTAGTTCACAAGAGCACACTGGGCTTCTGTCCTGGTTCAAGTACCTCAAAGCTGAATTACTAGGTAGCAAAAGAGTTTCAAACTCACAGAAAAGCCTTTTAGCCAACTGGAAATAATTCCCATGTTTCTTACCTTCTGGGTACTAGGTTTCTTTGTGTATTTCAATGAAACTCTGAGAAAATGATTCTCTCTTGTGCCCCTCATGGCTCCCC
This sequence comes from Tamias sibiricus, assembly GCA_025594165.1. Classification (NCBI taxonomy): domain Eukaryota; kingdom Metazoa; phylum Chordata; class Mammalia; order Rodentia; family Sciuridae; genus Tamias; species Tamias sibiricus. The sequence goes on along the minus strand of JAKELJ010000097.1, from coordinate 22,667 downwards.
AAATTTGGTCAATCCCACCATCACGAGTTTTTTGTTTAGAGCCTATTGGATGTTTTACCCTAATTAGGCGAATTTCACTGAAAAACGCCTGTAGATTAATTCCTCAATGGTTAATGCTAGAACTTTGAAAATGCTGAAAAGCACTTCAGATCACAAAAGCACACTGTGCTCCTGTCCTAGTTCAAGTATCTCAAAGCTGATACACTAGGTAGCAAAAGAGTTTCAAACTCACAGAAAAGCAATTTAGCCAACTGGAAATAATTCCATGTTTTTTAGCTTGTCGGTACTAAGTTTCTTTGTGTATTTCAATGAAACTCTGACAAAATGATTCTCTCTTGTGCCCCTCATGGATCCCCAAATTTGTTCAATCCACAATCACGGGTTTCTTGTTTAGAGCCTTTTGGATGTTTACCCTGATTAGGCAAATTTCACTGAAAAAGCCTGTAGTTTAATTCCTCAATGGTTAATGCTAGAATTTTGAAAATGCAGAAAAGCACTTCAGATCACAAGAGCACACTGTGATTCTGTCCTGGTTCAAGTATCTCAAAGCTGAATCACTAGGTAGCAAAAGAGTTTCAAACTCACAGAAAAGCGATTTAGCCAACTGGAAATAATTCCAAGTTACTTAGCTTCTGGGTACTAGATTTCTTTGTGTATTTCAATGAAACTCTGACAAAATGATTCTCTCTTGTGCCCGTCATGGCTCCCCAAATTTGGTCATCCCACGATCACGGGTTTTTTGTTTAGAGCCTATTGGATGTTTACCCTGATTAGGCGAATTTCACTGAAAATGCCTGTAGTTTAATTCCTCAATGGTTAATGCTAGAAGTTTGAAAATGCAGAAAAGCACTTCAGATCACAAGCGCACACACTGTGCTTCGTTCCTGATTCAAGTATCTCAAAGCTGAATCATAAGGTAATAAAAGAGTTTCAAACTCACAGAAAAGTGTTTTAGAGAACTGGAAATAATTCCATGTTTCTTAGCTTCTGGGAACTAGGTTTCTTTGTGTATTTCAATGAAACTCTGAAAAAATGATTCTCTCATGTGCCCCTCAAGGCTCCCCAGTTTTTGTCATCCCACCATCAAGGGTGTTTTCTTTACAGTCTATTGGATGTTTACCCTTATTAGGCGAAAATGCCTGAAAACGCCTGTGAGTTTAATTCTTAAATGGTCAATGCTAGAACTTTAAAAATGCAGAACAAAACTTTAGTTCACAAGAGCACACTGTGCTTCTCTCCTGGATCAAGTACCTCAAAGCTGAATTACTAGGTAGCAAAAGAGTTTCAAACTCACAGAAAAGCCTTTTAGCCAACTGGAAATAATTCCATGTTTCTTAGCTTCTGGGTACTAGGTTTCTTTGTGTATTTCAATGAAACTCTGAGAAAATGATTCTTTCTTGTGCCCCTCATGGCTCCCCAAATTTGGTCAATCCACCATCACGAGTTTTTTGTTTAGAGCCTATTGGATATTTACCCTAATTAGGCGAATTTCACTGAAAACGCCTGTAGATTAATTCCTCAATGGTTAATGCTAGAATTTTGAAAATGCAGAAAAGCACTTCAGATCACAAAAGCACACTGTGCTCCTGTCCTAGTTCAAGTATCTCAAAGCTGATACACTAGGTAGCAAAAGAGTTTCAAACTCACAGAAAAACAATTCAGCCAACTGGAAATAATTCCATGTTTTTTAGCTTGTCAGTAGTAAGTTTCTTTGTGTATTTCAATGAAACTCTGAAAAAATGATTCTCTCATGTGCCCCTCAAGGTTCCCCAAGTGTGGTCATCCCACCATCAAGGGTGTTTTGTTTACAGTCTATTAGATGTTTACCCTGATTAGTCGAAAATGCCTGAAAATGCCTGTGAGTTTAATTCTTAAATGGTTAATGCTAGAACTTTAAAAAAATGCAGAACAACACTTTAGTTCACAAGAGCACACTGTGCTTCTCTCCTGGTTCAAGTATCTCAAAGCTGAATCACTAGGTAGCAAAAGTGTTTCAAAGTCACAGAAAAGCATTGTAGACAACTGGAAATAATTCCATGTTTCTTAGCTTGTGGGTACTAGGTTTCTTTGTGTATTTCAATGAAACTCTGACAAAATGATTCTCTCTTGTGCCCCTCATGGATCCCCAAATTTGGTCAATCCACAATCACGGGTTTTTTTGTTTAGAGCCTATTGGATGTTTACCCTGATTAGGCGAATTTCACTGAAAACTCCTGTAGTTTAATTCCTCAATGGTTAATGCTAGAACTTTGAAAATGCAGAAAAGCACTTCAGATCACAAGAGCACACTGTGCTCCTGTCCTGGTTCAAGTATCTCAAAGCTGAATCACTAGGTAACAAAAGAGTTTTCAAACTCACAGAAAAGAGTTTTAGCGAACTGGAAATAATTCCATGTTTCTTAGCTTCTGGGCACTAGGTTTCTTTGTGTATTTCAATGAAACTCTGAAAAAATGATTCTCTCATGTGCCCCTCAAGGCTCCCCAAGTTTGGTCATCAGACCATCAAGGGTGTTTTGTTTACAGTCTATTGGATGTTTACCCTGATTAGGCGAAAATGCCTGAAAACGCCTGTGAGTTTTAATTCTTAAATGGTTAATGCTAGAACTTTAAAAAAAAAATGCAGAACAACACTTTAGTTCACAAGAGCACACTGTGCTTCTCTCCTGGTTCAAGTATCTCAAAGCTGAATCACTAGGTAGCAAAAGTGTTTCAAACTCACAGAAAAGCATTGTAGACAACTGGAAATAATTCCATGTTTCTTAGCTTGTGGGTACTAGGTTTCTTTGTGTATTTCAATGAAACTCTGACAAAAAGATTCTCTCTTGTGCCCCTCATAGCTCCCCAAATTTGGTCAATCCACCATCACGGGTGTTTTGTTTAGAGCCTATTGGATGTTTACCCTGATTAGGCGAATTTCACTGAAAACGCCTGTTAGATTAATTCCTCAATGGTTAATGCTAGAACTTTGAAAATGCAGAAAAGCACTTCAGATCACAAGAGCACACTGTGCTTCGTTCCTGGTTCAAGTATCTCAAAGCTGAATCACTAGGTAACAAAAGAGTTTCAAACTCACAGAAAAGTGTTTTAGGTAACTGGAAATAATTCCATGTTTCTTAGCTACTGGGCACTAGGTTTCTTTGTGTATTTCAATGAAACTCTGAAAAAATGATTCTCTCATGTGCCCCTCAAGGCTCCCCAAGTGTGGTCATCCCACCATCAAGGGTGTTTTTGTTTACAGTCTATTAGATGTTTACCCTGATTAGGCGAAAATGCCCGAAAACGCCTGTGAGTTTAATTCTTAAATGGTTAATGCTAGAACTTTCAAAACGCAGAACAACACTTTAGTTCACAAGAGCACACTGTGCTTCTCTCCTGTTTCAAGTAACTCAAAGCTGAATCACTAGGTAGCAAAAGAGTTTCAAACTCACAGAAAAGCATTGTAGACAACTGGAAATAATTCCATGTTTCTTAGCTTGTGGGTACTAGGTTTCTTTGTGTATTTCAATGAAACTCTGACAAAAAGATTCTCTCTTGTGCCCTCATAGCTCCCCAAGTTTGGTCAATCCACCATCACGGGTTGTTTTGTTTAGAGCCTATTGGATGTTTACCCTGATTAGGCGAATTTCACTGAAAACGCCTGCTAGATTAATTCCTCAATGGTTAATGCTAGAACTTTGAAAATGCAGAAAAGCCCTTCAGATCACAAGAGCACACTGTGCTCATGTCCTGGTTCAAGTATCTCAAAGCTGAATCACTAGGTAGCAAAAGAGTTTCAAACTCACAGAAAAGCGGTTTTAGCCAACTGGAAATAAATCCAAGTTTCTTAGCTTCTGGGTACTAGGTTTCTTTGTGTATTTCAATGAAGCTCTGACAAAATGATTCTCTCTTGTGCCCCTCAAGGCTCCACAAATTTGGTCATCCCACCATCAAGGGTGTTTTGTTTACAGTCTATTGGATGTTTACCCTGATTAAGCCAAAATGCCTGAAAACGCCTGTGAGTTTAATTCTTAAATGGTTAATGCTAGAACTTTAAAAACGCAGAACAACACTTTAGTTCACAAGAGCACACTGGGCTTCTGTCCTGGTTCAAGTACCTCAAAGCTGAATTACTAGGTAGCAAAAGAGTTTCAAACTCACAGAAAAGCCTTTTAGCCAACTGGAAATAATTCCATGTTTCTTACCTTCTGGGTACTAGGTTTCTTTGTGTATTTCAATGAAACTCTGAGAAAATGATTCTCTCTTGTGCCCCTCATGGCTCCCCAAATTTGGTCAATCCACCATCACGAGTTTTTGTTTAGAGCCTATTGGATGTTTACCCTAATTAGGCGAATTTCACTGAAAACGCCTGTAGATTAAATTCCTCAATGGTTAATGCTAGAACTTTGAAAATGCTGAAAAGCACTTCAGATCACAAAAGCACACTGTGCTCCTGTCCTAGTTCAAGTATCTCAAAGCTGATACACTAGGTAGCAAAAGAGTTTCAAACTCACAGAAAAGCAATTTAGCCAACTGGAAATAATTCCATGTTTTTTAGCTTGTCGGTACTAAGTTTCTTTGTGTATTTCAATGAAACTCTGACAAAATGATTCTCTCTTGTGCCCCTCATGGATCCCCAAATTTGTTCAATCCACAATCACGGGTTTCTTGTTTAGAGCCTATTGGATGTTTACCCTGATTAGGCAAATTTCACTGAAAAAAGCCTGTAGTTTAATTCCTCAATGGTTAATGCTAGAATTTTGAAAATGCAGAAAAGCACTTCAGATCACAAGAGCACACTGTGATTCTGTCCTGGTTTCAAGTATCTCAAAGCTGAATCACTAGGTAGCAAAAGAGTTTCAAACTCACAGAAAAGCGATTTAGCCAACTGGAAATAATTCCAAGTTACTTAGCTTCTGGGTACTAGATTTCTTTGTGTATTTCAATGAAACTCTGACAAAATGATTCTCTCTTGTGCCCGTCATGGCTCCCCAAATTTGGTCATCCCACGATCACGGGTGTTTTGTTTAGAGCCTATTGGATGTTTACCCTGATTAGGCGAATTTCACTGAAAACGCCCTGTTAGATTAATTCCTCAATGGTTAATGCTAGAACTTTGAAAATGCAGAAAAGCACTTCAGATCACAAGAGCACACTGTGCTTCATTCCTGGTTCAAGTATCTCAAAGCTGAATCACTAGGTAACAAAAGAGTTTCAAACTCACAGAAAAGTGTTTTAGGTAACTGGAAATAATTCCATGTTTCTTAGCTACTGGGCACTAGGATTCCCAGTTTCTTTGTGTATTTCAATGAAACTCTGAAAAATGATTCTCTCATGTGCCCCTCAAGGCTCCCCAAGTGTGGTCAATCCCACCATCAAGGGTGTTTTGTTTACAGTCTATTAGATGTTTACCCTGATTAGGCGAAAATGCCCGAAAACGCCTGTGAGTTTAATTCTTAAATGGTTAATGCTAGAACTTTCAAAACGCAGAACAACACTTTAGTTCACAAGAGCACACTGTGCTTCTCTCTCCTGTTTCAAGTAACTCAAAGCTGAATCACTAGGTAGCAAAAGAGTTTCAAACGAAACAGAAAAGCATTGTAGACAACTGGAAATAATTCCATGTTTCTTAGCTTGTGGGTACTAGGTTTCTTTGTGTATTTCAATGAAACTCTGACAAAAAAGATTCTCTCTTGTGCCCCTCATAGCTCCCCAAGTTTGGTCAATCCACCATCACGGGTGTTTTTGTTTAGAGCCTATTGGATGTTTACCCTGATTAGGCGAATTTCACTGAAAACGCCTGCTAGATTAATTCCTTAATGGTTAATGCTAGAACTTTGAAAATGCAGAACAACACCCTTCAGTATCACAAGAGCACACTGTGCTCCTGTCCTGGTTCAAGTATCTCAAAGCTGAATCACTAGGTAGCAAAAGAGTTTCAAACTCACAGAAAAAAGCGGTTTAGCCAACTGGAAATAAATCCAAGTTTCTTAGCTTCTGGGTACTAGGTTTCTTTGTGTATTTCAATGAAGCTCTGACAAAATGATTCTCTCTTGTGCCCCTCATGGCTCCACAAATTTGGTCATCCCACCATCAAGGGTGTTTTGTTTACAGTCTATTGGATGTTTACCCTGATTAGGGCCAAAATGCCTGAAAACGCCTGTGAGTTTAATTCTTAAATGGTTAATGCTAGAACTTTAAAAACGCAGAACAACACTTTAGTTCACAAGAGCACACTGTTGCTTCTGTCATGGATGGTTCAAGTACCTCAAAGCTGAATTACTAGGTAGCAAAAGAGTTTCAAACTCACAGAAAAGCGTTTTAGCCAACTGGAAATAATTCCATATTTCTTACCTTCTGGGTACTAGGTTTCTTTGTGTATTTCAATGAAACTCTGACAAAATGATTCTCTCTTGTGCCCCTCATGGCTCCCCAAATTTGGTCAATCCACCATCACGAGTTTTTTGTTTAGAGCCTATTGGATGTTTACCCTAATTAGGCGAATTTCACTGAAAACGCCTGTAGATTAATTCCTCAATGGTTAATGCTAGAACTTTGAAAATGCAGAAAAGCACTTCAGATCACAAAAGCACACTGTGCTCCTGTCCTAGTTCAAGTATTCAAAGCTGATACACTAGGTAGCAAAAGAGTTTCAAACTCACAGAAAAGCAATTTTAGCCAACTGGAAATAATTCCATGTTTTTTAGCTTGTCGGTACTAAGTTTCTTTGTGTATTTCAATGAAACTCTGACAAAATGATTCTCTCTTGTGCCCCTCATGGATCCCCAAATTTGTTCAATCCACATCAAGGGTTTTTTGTTTAGAGCCTATTGGATGTTTACCCTGATTAGGCAAATTTCACTGAAAAAAGCCTGTAGTTTAATTCCTCAATGGTTAATGCTAGAATTTTGAAAATGCAGAAAAGCACTTCAGATCACAAGAGCATACTGTGATCCTGTCCTGGTTCAAGTATCTCGAAGCTGAATCACTAGGTAGCAAAAGAGTTTCAAACTCACAGAAAAGCGATTTAGCCAACTGGAAATAATTCCAAGTTACTTAGCTTCTGGGTACTAGGTTTCTTTGTGTATTTCAATGAAACTCTGACAGAAATGATTCTCTCTTGTGCCCCTCATGGCTCCCCAAATTTGGTCATCCCACGATCAAGTGTTTTTGTTTAGAGTCTATTGGATGTTTACCCTGATTAGGCGAAAAAGGCACTGAAAATGCTGTGAGTTTAATTCCTCAAATAGTTAATGCTAGAAGTTTGAAAATGCAGAACTCCACTTCAGGTTCACAAGCGCACACTGTGCTTCTGTCCTGAAATTTCAAGTATCTCAAAGCTGAATCATAGGGTAATAAAAGAGTTTCAAACTCACAGAAAAGTGTTTTAGAGAACTGGAAATAATTCCATGTTTCTTAGCTTGTGGGTACTAGGTTTCTTTGTGTATTTCAATGAAACTCTGACAAAAATGATTCTCTCTTGTGCCCCTCATAGGCTCCCCAAATTTGGTCATCCCACCATCAAGGGTGTTTCTGTTTAGAGCCTATTGGATGTTTACCCTGATTAGGCGAATTTCACCTGAAAACGCCTGTGAGTTTAATTCAATTCCTCAATGGTCAATGCTAGAACTTTGAAAATGCAGAACAAAACTTCAGATCACAAGAGCACACTGTGCTTCGTCTCCTGGTTCAAGTATCTCAAAGCTGAATTACACTAGGTAGCAAAAGAGTTTCAAACTCACAGAAAAGCGTTTTAGGGAACTGGAAATAATTCCATGTTTCTTAGCTACTGGGCACTAGGTTTCTTTGTGTATTTCAATGAAACTCTGAAAAAATGATTCTCTCTTGTGCCCCTCAAGGCTCCCCAAGTGTTGGTCAATCCACCATCACGAGTTTTTTGTTTACAGTCTATTTGGATAGATTTACCCTAATTAGGCGAAAATCACTGAAAACGCCTGTGAGATTAATTCCTCAATGGTTAATGCTAGAATTTTGAAAAACGCAGAAAACACTTCAGTTCACAAGAGCACACAATGTGCTCCTGTCTCTGTTTCAAGTATCTCAAAGCTGATATCACTAGGTAGCAAAAGCGTCTTCAAACTCACAGAAAAGCAATTTAGACAACTGGAAATAATTCCATGTTTTTTTAGCTTGTGGGTAGTAGGTTTCTTTGTGTATTTCAATGAAACTCTGAAAAAAATGATTCTCTCATGTGCCCCTCATAGCTCCCCAAATGGTGGTCATCCCACCGTCAAGGGTGTTTTGTTTAGAGCCTATTAGATGTTTACACCTGATTAGGCGAAAATGCACTGAAAATGCCTGTGAGTTTAATTCCTAAATGGTTAATGCTAGAACTTTAAAAATGCAGAACAAGCACTTCAGATCACAAGAGCACACTGTGCTTCTTCCTGGTTCAAGTATCTCAAAGCTGAATCACTAGGTAACAAAAGTGTTTTCAAAGTCACAGAAAATCGATTGTAGCGACAACTGGAAATAATTCCATGTTTCTTAGCTTGTTGGTACTAGGTTTCTTTGTGTATTTCAATGAAACTCTGACAGAAATGATTCTCTCATGTGCCCCTCAAGGATCCCCAAATTTGGTTCAATCCCACCATCACGGGTTATTTTTGTTTAGAGTCTATTGGATGTTGACCCTGATTAGGCAAATTTCACTGAAAACTCCTGTGAGTTTAATTCTTAAATGGTTAATGCTAGAACTTTGAAAATGCAGAACAACACTTTAGTTCACAAGAGCACACTGTGCTCCTGTCCTGGTTCAAGTATCTCAAAGCTGAATCACTAGGTAACAAAAGAGTTTCAAACTCACAGAAAAGAGTTTTAGCCAACTGGAAATAAATCCATGTTTCTTAGCTTCTGGGCACTAGGTTTCTTTGTGTATTTCAATGAAACTCTGACAAAAAGATTCTCTCATGTGCCCCTCAAGGCTCCCCAAATTTGGTCATCAGACCATCAAGGGTGTTTTGTTTAGAGTCTATTGGATGTTTACCCTGATTAGGCGACGAATTTCACTGAAAACGCCTGTTAGATTAATTCCTAACTGGTTAATGCTAGAACTTTGAAAATGCAGAACAAGCACTTTAGATCACAAGAGCACACTGTTCTTCATCTCCTGGTTCAAGTATCTCAAAGCTGAATCACTAGGTAACAAAAGTGTTTTCAAACTCACAGAAAAGCGTTGTAACAACTGGAAATAATTCCATGTTTCTTAGCTTGTGGGTACTAGGTTTCTTTGTGTATTTCAATGAAACTCTGACAAAAATGATTCTCTCTTGTGCCCCTCATAGGCTCCCCAAGTTTGGTCAATCCACCATCACGGGTGTTTTGTTTACAGCCTATTGGATGTTTACCCTGATTAGTAGGCGAAAATTCACTGAAAACGCCTGTGAGATTTAATTCTTAAATGGTTAATGCTAGAACTTTGAAAACGCAGAAAAGCACTTTAGTTCACAAGAGCACACTGTGCTTCTCTTCCTGTTTTCAAGTAACTCAAAGCTGAATCACTAGGTAACAAAAAGAGCATTTCAAACTCACAGAAAAGTGTTTTAGGTAACTGGAAATAATTCCATGTTTCTTAGCTTGTGGGTACTAGGTTTCTTTGTGTATTTCAATGAAACTCTGAAAAAAGATTCTCTCATGTGCCCCTCAAGGCTCCCCAAATTGGTCATCCCACCATCACGGGTGTTTTGTTTACAGTCTATTAGATGTTTACCCTGATTAGGCGAAAAATTTCCCTGAAAACGCCTGTGAGTTTAATTCCTAAATGGTTAATGCTAGAACTTTGAAAACGCAGAACAAGCACTTTAGTTCACAAGAGCACACTGTGCTTCTCTCCTGGTTCAAGTATCTCAACGCTGAATCACTAGGTAACAAAAGAGTTTCAAACGAACAGAAAATCATTGTAGACGAACTGGAAATAATTCCATGTTTCTTAGCTTCTGGGTACTAGGTTTCTTTGTGTATTTCAATGAAACTCTGACAAAAATGATTCTCTCATGTGCCCCTCAAGGCTCCCCAAGTTTGGTCATCCACCATCACGGGTGTTTTGTTTAGAGCCTACCCAAGATGTTTACCCTGATTAGGCGAATTTGCCTGAAAACGCCTGTAGTTTAATTCTTCAATGGTTAATGCTAGAACTTTGAAAATGCAGAAAAGCCCTTCAGTTCACAAGAGCACACTGTGCTCATGTCCTGGTTCAAGTATCTCAAAGCTGAATCACTAGGTAGCAAAAGAGTTTCAAACTCACAGAAAAGCGGTTTAGCCAACTGGAAATAAATCCAAGTTTCTTAGCTTCTGGTACTAGGTTTCTTTGTGTATTTCAATGAAGCTCTGACAAAATGATTCTCTCTTGTGCCCCTCATGGCTCCACAAATTTGGTCATCCCACCATCAAGGGTGTTTTGTTTACAGTCTATTGGATGTTTACCCTGATTAGGCGAAAATGCCTGAAAACGCCTGTGAGTTTAATTCTTAAATGGTTTAATGCTAGAACTTTAAAAACGCAGAACAACACTTTAGTTCACAAGAGCACACTGGGCTTCTCTCCTGGTTCAAGTACCTCAAAGCTGAATTACTAGTAGCAAAAGAGTTTCAAACTCACAGAAAAGCGTTTTAGCCAACTGGAAATAATTCCATGTTTCTTACCTTCTGGGTACTAGGTTTCTTTGTGTATTTCAATGAAACTCTGAGAAAATGATTCTCTCTTGTGCCCCTCATTGGCTCCCCAAATTTGGTCAATCCACCATCACGAGTTTTTTGTTTAGAGCCTATTGGATGTTTACCCTAATTAGGCGAATTTCACTGAAAACGCCTGTAGATTAATTCCTCAATGGTTAATGCTAGAACTTTGAAAATGCTGAAAAGCACTTCAGATCACAAAAGCATTTACTGTGCTCCTGTCCTAGTTCAAGTATCTCAAAGCTGATACACTAGGTAGCAAAAGAGTTTCAAACTCACAGAAAAGCAATTTAGCCAACTGGAAATAATTCCATGTTTTTTAGCTTGTCGGTACTAAGTTTCTTTGTGTATTTCAATGAAACTCTGACAAAATGATTCTCTCTTGTGCCCCTCATGGATCCCCAAATTTGTTCAATCCACAATCAAGGGTTTTTGTTTAGAGCCTATTGGATGTTTACCCTGATTAGGCAAATTTCACTGAAAAAGCCTGTAGTTTAATTCCTCAATGGTTAATGCTAGAATTTTGAAAATGCAGAAAAGCACTTCAGATCACAAGAGCATACTGTGATTCTGTCCTGGTTCAAGTATCTCAAGCTGAATCACTAGGTAGCAAAAGAGTTTCAAACTCACAGAAAAGCGATTTAGCCAACTGGAAATAATTCCAAGTTTCTTAGCTTCTGGGTACTAGGTTTCTTTGTGTATTTCAATGAAACTCTGACAAAATGATTCTCTCTTGTGCCCCTCATGGCTCCCCCAAATTTGGTCATCCCACGATCACGGGTTTTTTGTTTAGAGCCTATTGGATGTTTTACCCTGATTAGGCGAATTTCACTGAAAATGCCTGTAGTTTAATTCCTCAATGGTTAATGCTAGAAGTTTGAAAATGCAGAAAAGCACTTCAGATCACAAGCGCACACTGTGCTTCGTTCCTGATTCAAGTATCTCAAAGCTGAATCATAAGGTAATAAAAGAGTTTCAAACTCACAGAGAAAAGTGTTTTAGAGAACTGGAAATAATTCCATGTTTTCTTAGCTTCTGGGAACTAGGTTTCTTTGTGTATTTCAATGAAACTCTGAAAAAATGATTCTCTCATGTGCCCCTCAAGGCTCCCCAGTTTGGTCATCCCACCATCAAGGGTGTTTTTTTTACAGTCTATTGGATGTTTACCCTTATTAGGCGAAAATGCCTGAAAACGCCTGTGAATTTTAATTCTTAAATGTTCAATGCTAGAACTTTAAAAATGCAGAACAAAACTTTAGTTCACAAGAGCACACTGTGCTTCTCTCCTGGTTCAAGTATCTCAAAGCTGAATTCACTAGGTAGCAAAAGAGTTTCAAACTCACAGAAAAGCCTATTTTAGCCAACTGAAATAATTCCATGTTTCTTAGCTTCTGGGTACTAGGTTTCTTTGTGTATTTCAATGAAACTCTGAGAAAATGATTCTCTCTTGTGCCCCTCATGGCTCCCCAAATTTGGTCAATCCACCATCACGAGTTTTTTGTTTAGAGCCTATTGGATATTTACCCTAATTAGGCGAATTTCACTGAAAAACGCCTGTAGATTAATTCCTCAATGGTTAATGCTAGAATTTTGAAAATGCAGAAAAGCACTTCAGATCACAAAAGCACACTGTGCTCCTGTCCTAGTTCAAGTATCTCAAAGCTGAATACACTAGGTAACAAAAGCGTTTCAAACTCACAGAAAAGCAATTTAGCCAACTGGAAATAATTCCATGTTTTTTAGCTTGTCAGTAGGCACTAGGTTTCTTGTGTATTTCAATGAAACTCTGAAAAAATGATTCTCTCATGTGCCCCTCAAGGTTCCCCAAGTGTGGTCATCCCACCATCAAGGGTGTTTTGTTTACAGTCTATTAGATGTTTACCCTGATTAGGCGAAAATGCCTGAAAATGCCTGTGAGTTTAATTCTTAAATGGTTAATGCTAGAACTTTAAAAATGCAGAAACAACACTTTAGTTCACAAGAGCACACAATGTGCTTCTCTCCTGGTTCAAGTATCTCAAAGCTGAATCACTAGGTAGCAAAAGTGTTTCAAAGTCACAGAAAAGCATTTTAGACTAACTGGAAATAATTCCATGTTTCTTAGCTTGTGGGTACTAGGTTTCTTTGTGTATTTCAATGAAACTCTGACAAAATGATTCTCTCTTGTGCCCCTCATGGATCCCCAAATTTGTTCAATCCACAATCACGGGTTTTTTTTGTTTAGAGCCTATTGGATGTTTACCCTGATTAGGCGAAATTTCACTGAAATCGCCTGTTAGTTTAATTCCTCAATGGTTAATGCTAGAACTTTGAAAAATGCAGAAAAGCACTTCAGATCACAAGAGCACACTGTGCTCCTGTCCTGGTTCAAGTATCTCAAAGCTGAATCACTAGGTAACAAAAGAGTTTCAAACTCACAGAAAAGAGTTTTAGCGAACTGGAAATAATTCCATGTTTCTTAGCTTCTGGGCACTAGGTTTCTTTGTGTATTTCAATGAAACTCTGAAAAAATGATTCTCTCATGTGCCCCTCAAGGCTCCCCAAGTTTGGTCATCAGACCATCAAGGGTGTTTTGTTTACAGTCTATTGGATGTTTACCCTGATTAGGCGAAAATGCCTGAAAACGCCTGTTGAGTTTAATTCTTAAATGGTTAATGCTAGAACTTTAAAAACGCAGAACAACACTTTAGTTCACAAGAGCACACTGTGCTTCTCTGTCCTGGTTCAAGTATCTCAAAGCTGAATCACTAGGTAGCAAAAAGTGTTTCAAACTCACAGAAAAGCATTTTAGACAACTGGAAATAATTCCATGTTTCTTAGCTTGTGGGTACTAGGTTTCTTTGTGTATTTCAATGAAACTCTGACAAAAAGATTCTCTCTTGTGCCCCTCATAGCTCCCCTCCAAATTTGGTCAATCCACCATCACGGGTGTTTTGTTTAGAGCCTATTGGATGTTTTACCCTGATTAGGCGAATTTCAACTGAAAACGCCTGTTAGATTAATTCCTCAATGGTTAATGCTAGAACTTTGAAAATGCAGAAAAGCACTTCAGATCACAAGAGCACACTGTTCTTTCGTTCATTCCTGGTTCAAGTATCTCAAAGCTGAATCACTAGGTAACAAAAGAGTTTCAAACTCACAGAAAAGTGTTTTAGGTAACTGGAAATAATTCCATGTTTCTTAGCTACTGGGCACTAGGTTTCTTTGTGTATTTCAATGAAACTCTGAAAAAATGATTCTCTCATGTGCCCCTCAAGGCTCCCCCAAGTTTGGTCATCCCACAACCAAGGGTGTTTTGTTTACAGTCTATTAGATGTTTACCCTGATTAGGCGAAAATGCCCCGAAAACGCCTGTGAGTTTAATTCTTAAATGGTTAATGCTAGAACTTTAAAAACGCAGAACAACACTTTAGTTCACAAGAGCACACTGTGCTTCTCTCCTGTTTCAAGTAACTCAAAGCTGAATCACTAGGTAGCAAAAGAGACTTTCAAACGAAGGAGAAAAGCATTGTAGACAACTGGAAATAATTCCATGTTTCTTAGCTTGTGGGTACTAGGTTTCTTTGTGTATTTCAATGAAACTCTGACAAAAAGATTCTCTCTTGTGCCCCTCATAGCTCCCCAAATTTGGTCAATCCACCCATCACGGGTGTTTTGTTTAGAGCCTATTGGATGTTTAACCCTGATTAGGCGAATTTCACTGAAAACGCCTGCTAGTTTAATTCCTCAATGGTTAATGCTAGATAAGTTTGAAAATGCAGAAAAAGCACTTCAGATCACAAGAGCACACTGTGCTTCATTCCTGATTCAAGTATCTCAAAGCTGAATCACAAGGTAATAAAAGAGTTTCAAACTCACAGAAAAGTGTTTTAGCGAACTGGAAATAATTCCATGTTTCTTAGCTTCTGGGTACTACGTTTCTTTGTGTATTTCAATGAAACTCTGAAAAAATGATTCTCTCATGTGCCCCTCAAGGCTCCCCAGTTTGGTCATCCCACCATCAAGGTGTTTTGTTTACAGTCTATTGGATGTTTACCCTTATTAGGCGAAAATGCCTGAAAACGCCTGTGAGTTTAATTCTTAAATGGTTAATGCTAGAACTTTAAAAACGCAGAACAACACTTTTAGTTCCCAAGAGCACACTGTGCTCCTGTCCTGGCTCAAGTATCTCAAAGCTGAATCACTAGGTAGCAAAAGAGTTTCAAACTCACAGAAAAGCGGTTTAGCCAACTGGAAATAAATCCAAGTTTCTTAGCTTCTGGGTACTAGGTTTCTTTGTGTATTTCAATGAAGTTCTGACAAAATGATTCTCTCTTGTGCCCCCTCATGGCTCCACAAATTTGGTCATCCCACCATCAAGGGTTGTTTTGTTTACAGTCTATTGGATGTTTTACCCTGATTAGGCGAAAATGCCTGAAAACGCCTGTGAGATTAATTCTTAAATGGTTAGTGCTAGAACTTTAAAAACGCAGAACAACACTTTAGTTCACAAGAGCACACTGTGCTTCTGTTCCTGGTTCAAGTACCTCAAAGCTGAATTACTAGGTAGCAAAAGAGTTTCAAACTCACAGAAAAGCCTTTTAGCCAACTGGAAATAATTCCATATTTCTTAGCTTCTGGGTACTAGGTTTTCTTTGTGTATTTCAATGAAACTCTGACAAAATGATTCTCTCTTGTGCCCCTCATGGCTCCCCAAATTTGGTCAATCCACCATTACACGAGTTTTTGTTTAGAGCCTATTGGATGTTTACCCTAATTAGGCGAATTTCACTGAAAACGCCTGTAGATTAATTCCTCAATGGTTAATGCTAAGAACTTTGAAAATGCAGAAAAGCACTTCAGATCACAAAAGCACACTGTGCTCCTGTCCTAGTTCAAGTATCTCAAAGCTGATACACTAGGTAGCAAAAGAGTTTCAAACTCACAGAAAAGCAATTTAGCCAACTGGAAATAATTCCATGTTTTTTTAGCTTGTCGGTACTAAGTTTCTTTGTGTATTTCAATGAAACTCTGACAAAATGATTCTCTCTTGTGCCCCTCATGGGATCCCCAAATTTGTTCAATCCACAATCACGGGTTTTTTGTTTAGAGCCTATTGGATGTTTACCCTGATTAGGCAAATTTCACTGAAAAAGCCTGTAGTTTAATTCCTCAATGGTTAATGCTAGAATTTTGAAAATGCAGAAAAGCACTTCAGATCACAAGAGCACACTGTGATTCTGTCCTGGTTCAAGTATCTCAAAGCTGAATCACTTAGGTAGCAAAAGAGTTTCAAACTCACAGAAAAGCGATTTTAAGCCAACTGGAAATAATTCCAAGTTACTTAGCTTCTGGGTACTAGATTTCTTTTGTGTATTTCAATGAAACTCTGACAAAATGATTCTCTCTTGTGCCCCTCATGGCTCCCCAAATTTGGTCATCCCACGATCACGGTTTTTTGTTTAGAGTCCTATTGGATGTTTACCCTGATTAGGCGAAAAATCACTGAAAATGCCTGTGAGTTTAATTCCTCAATGGTTAATGCTAGAAGTTTAAAATGCAGAAAAGCCACTTCAGATCACAAGCGCACACTTGTGCTTCGTTCCTGATTCAAGTATCATCAAAGCTGAATCATAAGGTAAATAAAAGAGTTTCAAACTCACAGAAAAGCGTTTTAGAGAACTGGAAATAATTCCATGTTTCTTAGCTTCTGGGAACTAGGTTTCTTTGTGTATTTCAATGAAACTCTGAAAAAATGATTCTCTCATGTGCCCCTCAAGGCTCCCCCAGTTGGTCATCCCACCATCAAGGGTGTTTTCTTTACAGTCTATTGGATGTTTACCCTTATTAGGCGAAAATGCCTGAAAACGCCTGTGAGTTTAATTCTTAAATGGTCAATGCTAGAACTTTAAAAATGCAGAACAAAACTTTAGTTCACAAGAGCACACTGTGCTTCTCTCCTGGTTCAAGTACCTCAAAGCTGAATTACTAGGTAGCAAAAGAGTTTCAAACTCACAGAAAAGCTTTTAGCCAACTGGAAATAATTCCAATGTTTCTTAGCTTCTGGGTACTAGGTTTCTTTTGTATTTCAATGAAACTCTGAGAAAATGATTCTCTCTTGTGCCCCTCATGGCTCCCCAAATTTGGTCAATCCACCATCACGGGTGTTTTGTTTAGAGCCTATTGGATGTTTACCCTGATTAAAGGCGAATTTCACTGAAAAACGCCTGTTAGTTTAATTCCTCAATGGTTAATGCTAGAACTTTGAAAATGCAGAAAAGCACTTCAGATCACAAGAGCACACTGTGCTTCGTTCCTGTTCAAGTATCTCAAAGCTGAATCACTAGGTAACAAAAGAGTTTCAAACTCACAGAAAAGTGTTTTAGGTAACTGGAAATAATTCCATGTTTCTTAGCTTGTCGACTGGGGCACTTGGTTTCTTTGTGTATTTCAATGAAACTCTGAAAAAAATGATTCTCTCATGTGCCCCTCAAGGCTCCCCAAGTGTTGGTCAACTCCACCATCAAGGGTGTTTTGTTTACAGTCCTATTAGATATTTACCCTGATTAGGCGAAAATCGCCCGAAAACGCCTCTGAGTTTAATTCCTCAAATGGTTAATGCTAGAACTTTCAAAACGCAGAAAAACACTTTAGTTCACAAGAGCACACTGTTCTTCTCTCCTGTTTCAAGTAACTCAAAGCTGAATCACTAGGTAGCAAAAGAGTTTCAAACTAACAGAAAAGCATTGTAGACAACTGGAAATAATTCCATGTTTCTTAGCTTGTGGGTACTAGGTTTCTTTGTGTATTTCAATGAAACTCTGACAAAAAGATTCTCTCTTGTGCCCCTCATAGCTCCCCAAGTTTGGTCAATCCACATCACGGGTGTTTTGTTTAGAGCCTAATTGGATGTTTACCCTGATTAGGCGAATTTCACTGAAAACGCCTGCTAGATTAATTCCTCAATGGTTAATGCTAGAACTTTGAAAATGCAGAAAAGCCCTTCATAGATCACAAGAGCACACTGTGCTTCATGTCCTGGTTCAAGTATCTCAAAGCTGAATCACTAGGTAGCAAAAGAGTTTCAAACTCACAGAAAAGCGGTTTTAGCCAACTGGAAATAAATCCAAGTTTCTTAGCTTCTGGGTACTAGGTTTCTTTGTGTATTTCAATGAAGCTCTGAAAAAATGAATGATTCTCTCTTGTGCCCCTCAAGGCTCCCCAAATTTGGTCATCCCACCATCAAGGGTGTTTTGTTTACAGTCTATTGGATGTTTACCCTGATTAGGCGAAAATGCCTGAAAACGCCTGTGAGTTTAATTCTTAAATGGTTAGTGCTAGAACTTTAAAAATGCAGAACAACACTTTAGTTCACAAGAGCACACTGTGCTTCTGTCCTGGTTCAAGTATCTCAAAGCTGAATCACTAGGTAGTAAAAGAGTTTCAAACTCACAAAAAAGCGTTTTAGCCAACTGGAAATAATTCCATGTTTCTTAGCTTCTGGGTACTAGGTTTCTTTGTGTATTTCAATGAAACTCTGACAAAATGATTCTCTCTTGTGCCCCTCATGGCTCCCCAAATTTGGTCAATCCACCATCACGAGGTTTTTGTTTAGAGCCTATTGGATGTTTACCGTAATTAGGCGAATTTCACTGAAAACGCCTGTAGTTTAATTCCTCAATGGTTAATGCTAGAAGTTTGAAAATGCAGAAAAGCACTTCAGATCACAAGCGCACACTGTGCTTCGTTGTCCTGATTCAAGTATCTCAAAGCTGAATCACAAGGTAATAAAAGAGTTTCAAACTCACAGAAAAGTGTTTTAGAGAACTGGAAATAATTCCATGTTTCTTAGCTTCTGGGAACTAGGTTTCTTTGTGTATTTCAATGAAACTCTGAAAAAATGATTCTCTCATGTGCCCCTCAAGGCTCCCCAGTTTTGGTCATCCCACCATCAAGGGTGTTTTCTTTACAGTCTATTGGATGTTTACCCTGATTAGGCGAAAATGCCTGAAAACGCCTGTGAGTTTAATTCTTAAATGGTTAATGCTAGAACTTTAAAAATGCAGAACAACACTTTAGTTCATAAGAGCACACTGTGCTTCTCTCCTGGTTCAAGTACCTCAAAGCTGAATTACTAGGTAGCAAAAGAGTTTCAAACTCACAGAAAAGCCTTTTAGCCAATGGAAATAATTCCATGTTTCTTAGCTTCTGGATACTAGGTTTCTTTGTGTATTTCAATGAAACTCTGAGAAAATGATTCTCTCTTGTGCCCCTCATGGCTCCCCAAATTTGGTCAATCCACCATTACGAGTTTTTTGTTTAGAGCCTATTGGATGTTTACCCTAATTAGGCGAATTTCACTGAAAACGCCTGTAGATTAATTCCTCAATGGTTAATGCTAGAACTTTGAAAATGCAGAAAAGCACTTCAGATCACAAAAGCACACTGTGCTCCTGTCCTAGTTCAAGTATCTCAAAGCTGATACACTAGGTAGCAAAAGAGTTTCAAACTCACAGAAAAGCAATTTAGCCAACTGGAAATAATTCCATGTTTTTTAGCTTGTCAGTACTAAGTTTCTTTGTGTATTTCAATGAAACTCTGACAAAATGATTCTCTCTTGTGCCCCTCATGGATCCCCAAATTTGTTCAATCCACAATCAAGGGTTTTTTGTTTAGAGCCTATTGGATGTTTACCCTGATTAGGCAAATTTCACTGAAATCTCCTGTAGTTTAATTCCTCAATGGTTAATGCTAGAACTTTGAAAATGCAGAAAAGCACTTCAGATCACAAGAGCACACTGTGCTCCTGTCCTGGTTCAAGTATCTCAAAGCTGAATCACTAGGTAGCAAAAGAGTTTTCAAACTCACAGAAAAGCGTTTTAGCCAACTGGAAATAATTCCATGTTTCTTAGCTTGTGGGTACTAGGTTTCTTTGTGTATTTCAATGATACTCTGACAAAAAAATCTCTCTTGTGTCCCTCATAGGCTCCCCAAATTTGGTCAATCCACCATCACGGGTGTTTTGTTTAGAGCCTATTGGATGTTTACCCTGATTAGGCGAATTTCACTGAAAACGCCTGTAGTTTAATTCCTCAATGATTAATGATAGAACTTTGAAAATGCAGAAAAGCACTTCAGATCACAAGAGCACACTGTGCTCCTGTCTTGGTTCAAGTATCTCAAAGCTGAATCACTAGGTAGGAAAAGAGTTTCAAACTCACAGAAAAGCGATTTAGCCAACTGGAAATAATTCCATGTTTCTTAGCTTCTGGGTACTAGATTTCTTTGTGTATTTCAATGAAACTCTGACAAAATGATTCTCTCTTGTGCCCCTCATGGCTCCCCAAATTTGGTTATCCCACCATCACACGTGTGTTTTTGTTTAGAGCCTATTGGATGTTTACCCTGATTAGGCGAATTTCACTGAAAACGCCTGTAGATTAATTCCTCAATGGTTAATGCTAGAACTTTGAAAATGCAGAAAAGCACTTCAGATCACAAAGCGCACACTGTGCTTCATTCCTGATTCAAGTATCTCAAAGCTGAATCACAAGGTAATAAAAGAGTTTCAAACTCACAGAAAAGTGTTTTAGAGAACTGGAAATAATTCCATGTTTCTTAGCTTCTGGGAACTAGGTTTCTTTGTGTATTTCAATGAAACTCTGAAAAAATGATTCTCTCATGTGCCCCTCAAGGCTCCCCAGTTTGGTCATCCCACCATCAAGGGGTGTTTTCTTTACAGTCTATTGGATGTTTACCCTGATTAGGCGAAATGCCTGAAAACGCCTGTGAGTTTAATTCTTAAATGGTTAATGCTAGAACTTTAAAAATGCAGAACAACACTTTAGTTCACAAGAGCACACTGGGCTTCTCTCCTGGTTCAAGTACCTCAAAGCTGAATTACTAGGTAGCAAAAGAGTTTCAAACTCACAGAAAAGCCTTTTAGCCAACTGGAAATAAATTCCATGTTTCTTAGCTTCTGGGTACTAGGTTTCTTTGTGTATTTCAATGAAACTCTGAGAAAATGATTCTCTCTTGTGCCCCTCATGGCTCCCCAAATTTGGTCATCCCACCATCACGAGTTTTTTGTTTAGAGCCTATTGGATGTTTACCCTAATTAGGCGAATTTCACTGAAAATGCCTGTAGTTTAATTCCTCAATGGTTAATGCTAGAAGTTTGAAAAATGCAGAAAAGCACTTCAGATCACAAGCGCACACTGTGCTTCGTTCCTGATTCAAGTATCTCAAAGCTGAATCACAAGGTAATAAAAGAGTTTCAAACTCACAGAAAAGTGTTTTAGAGAACTGGAAATAATTCCATGTTTCTTAGCTTCTGGGAACTAGGTTTCTTTGTGTATTTCAATGAAACTCTGAAAAAATGATTCTCTCATGTGCCCCTCAAGGCTCCCCAGTTTGGTCATCCCACCATCAAGGGTGTTTTCTTTACAGTCTATTGGATGTTTTTACCCTTATTAGGCGAAAATGCCTGAAAACGCCTGTGAGTTTAATTCTTAAATGGTTAATGCTAGAACTTTAAAAATGCAGAACAAAACTTTAGTTTCACAAGAGCACACTGTGCTTCTCTCCTGGTTCAAGTACCTCAAAAAGCTGAATTACTAGGTAGCAAAAGAGTTTCAAACTCACAGAAAAAGCCTTTTAGCCAACTGGAAATAATTCCATGTTTCTTAGCTTCTGGGTACTAGGTTTCTTTTGTATTTCAATGAAACTCTGAGAAAATGATTCTCTCTTGTGCCCCTCATGGCTCCCCAAATTTGGTCAATCCACCATCACGAGTTTTTTGTTTAGAGCCTATTGGATGTTTACCCTAATTAGGCGAATTTCACTGAAAACGCCTGTAGATTAATTCCTCAATGGTTAATGCTAGAACTTTGAAAATGCAGAAAAGCACTTCAGATCACAAAAGCACACTGTGCTCCTGTCCTAGTTCAAGTATCTCAAAGCTGATACACTAGGTAGCAAAAGAGTTTCAAACTCACAGAAAAGCAATTTAGCCAACTGGAAATAATTCCATGTTTTTTAGCTTGTCAGTACTAAGTTTCTTTGTGTATTTCAATGAACTCTGACAAAATGATTCTCTCTTGTGCCCCTCATGGATCCCCAAATTTGTTCAATCCACAATCAAGGTTTTTTGTTTAGAGCCTATTGGATGTTTACCCTGATTAGGCAAATTTCACTGAAATCTCCTGTAGTTTAATTCCTCAATGGTTAATGCTAGAACTTTGAAAATGCAGAAAAGCACTTCAGATCACAAGAGCACACTGTGCTCCTGTCCTGGTTCAAGTATCTCAAAGCTGAATCACTAGTAGCAAAAGAGTTTCAAACTCACAGAAAAGCGGTTTAGCCAACTGGAAATAATTCCATGTTTCTTAGCTTGTGGGTACTAGGTTTCTTTGTGTATTTCAATGATACTCTGACAAAAAAATCTCTCTTGTGTCCCTCATAGCTCCCCAAATTTGGTCAATCCACCATCACGGGTGTTTTGTTTAGAGCCTATTGGATGTTTACCCTGATTAGGCGAATTTTCACTGAAAAACGCCTGTAGTTTAATTCCTCAATGATTAATGATAGGACTTTGAAAAATGCAGAAAAGCACTTCAGATCACAAGAGCACACTGTGTTCCTGTCTTGGTTCAAGTATCTCAAAGCTGAATCACTAGGTAGGAAAAGAGTTTCAAACTCACAGAAAAGCGATTTAGCCAACTGGAAATAATTCCCATGTTTCTTAGCTTCTGGGTACTAGATTTCTTTGTGTATTTCAATGAAACTCTGACAAAATGATTCTCTCTTGTGCCCCTCATGGCTCCCCAAATTTGGTTATCCCACCATCACGGGTGTTTTGTTTAGAGCCTATTGGATGTTTACCCTGATTAGGCGAATTTCACTGAAAACGCCTGTAGATTAATTCCTCAATGGTTAATGCTAGAACTTTGAAAATGCAGAAAAGCACTTCAGATCACAAGCGCACACTGTGCTTCATTCCTGATTCAAGTATCTCAAA